>SNQN01001829.1:71489-85692 GCA_008642245.1 Bassia scoparia
TATGCATTGATCTATTTTTTAAGAGCAAATGGAACTACTAACATTAGCATGTTGATAAAGAGCATTACTAAACGCCAACCATGCCAAAACAATTACATTTTCTAAACAAACACATCCCACACTTAAGCAAACACTCACACCATCGATTAGCCACAAAGGGTTCATATGATGTCCATTCAAAGTGCGAACCAACCACAAATTTAGATTTTTTTCCTTTGCAATATACATTTGAAGTAGTTCTTGGCCACATTCATACGTGAGTAACGTGAAACAACACCTATGTGGGGTCATGACGCACCATAACCAATATCATAAATTTGCCAAAAAAATAATAAAGTATTATTTAGATCATATTTGTGTCAAAATTGTCATTTATAGTACAGTTTAAGTTCTAACATTGTTTATACGAAGTTTATAGTTACAAGTATAGGACAAGCTGAAACATCACTCATATCACAAATACTGAGGAAAGGTTTAGTAATGGTTTAATTACACCTTTGATCTTGTGTATAGAGGTTCGAACCATCATATCCATTCCCCGTCGTAAATGTATCAAAAATTCAAATACAGACATCCTGTTTAGTTCTTGGTAGTAATGATGGATGAAAATGAATTTGTGATTTGTAAAAATTATCTATTTAATTCCTATGGTAATGAAATTTATCTCGAAAAGTCTAATTTCTTCTTCATTTTCATCTACTCACTCCACTCCCCAAGGATAATGAATTCCTAAGATGTGTCTCAATGAGAGATATATAAGTTTTGAGGTAGAAGTATTTCTTAAGAGAAAAGTTTTGAGATTCATTCCTATGATTTTAAGAGTTTTCCTTATAATATTTTAAAATTCATCTTATTCCAACCATTTAGTCCAATAAAGAATGAAATGTGAATGTAATCCTTTCATGAACAATGAATCAATTCCCTTAGCCTCCATTAAATACAACCCAAACTTCTTGATTGGGTGACTGGACCAAACTACTAGATTAGGCGTCAGTCCAACTTCTAGTTATGTGTTGAACCATGGTCCAAATTACAAGCCATCGCTAATCAGAGTTTGAACCAGGGGTAAGGATGCTATAAAATTGCACTACACTAAATATTGTCTACTATCAATAGCATCCAACTCTGCCCAGATACAGATGCTCAGAAACATCCTCCTGTCAATTAAATGGATTGCTAAAAGCTTTCGTATGACGCAAATTCAAAAGATAACCTACAAGGTGCACATATTTAGAAAAAGAATATGGTACATAATTACACACTTTATTACAATCAAAGGGCACAAAGAATGATAACAAATTAAAAGATAAATACAGGATAAAAAAAAAAAAAAAAAATCACTGCATTGATTATGTCCAATTTTCCCCTCTTTAGGGGCGTTGGCTGTGAGTTAAACGACTACAATTTTTTCTGCAAAACATAAAAAAGAAACCATTAGATTGATGTTCTAACTACAAAGAAGCAGAAAGCAAAAGCCAGATATCAGGTTCATGCAGCAACTAACATGTACTATCATAGTGAAGAAGACATCGCAACAGAACCATTTCAGGATCAAAGAATATTTTATCAGACCTCTCTGTATGACATCCGCACCATATACATTACAGTCATATAACATAATGATATATATGTTATATATATATATATATATATATATATATATATATATATTATATATAATATATTAGTGAGAATCCCATGAGAACTTCTTCTTAGTGAGAACTATGAGAACTTCATGTTCTACAATTGTCTTTTATGTTCTGCATTTGCCTTCATGTTCTAGCAATTAGTCTTTTGTTCTACAATTTTAATCTTATGTTCATAATTTGTATTCATTTCTACAGTTTACTCTTTTTTCTTACTTTCTGTCATCATGTTCTACAATTTTCCAACACTTTCTCTTCCTCCTTTCAACCACCCGCCGACACCAGTCCAAGACAACACTGAGCCTTAGCCCAGCAAGGCACAACACCCCCCCCACCACTTAGCTACTCACCTACCAATCTCCACCACAACACCCATCAGTAAACCCCGCACCCACCTTAACCACAATCACCACGCCCGCCTCATGCCAGCGCCCCGCCACCCTTACCCACAAACGACGCTACCACCACCTGAATGACCAAATGAGCGCAACCTCAACCGACCACGCAGTACACCCAACCGAATTAAAAACAGATCCACCATGAACTTAGTGGTTCGAATGGAAAAATAAGTCGTGAGAGTGAGGATGGTGATGGCGGTGAGTGGTCGGCTTGTCAGAGGTGCACTGGGCGGGATGCTTGGCGACGGTGGCTAGTTTGATTCGAGTGGTTTGGTGGTTAGAGTTTTGCTGAGGTCGGTTGATTGCCTACTGCGAAGGTAGAGGTGTGGCAGTCGGTGTGTGTTCGTCGGTGTTGCGCAGTGGTTAGGTGCAGTAGCGTGGCTGACTAGTGTGGTGGCTGTGTAGTGGAGAGAAGAAAGATAGGAGGAGAGAGAGAGTGCTGAACGTGAGTAGATGAGAGAGAAAGGGTGAGGAAGAAATGTTGATATAAAAATAACTTTAATTTAAATAATGAATGGTTAATTGATTAGGATTAATTTGAGTTTAGATTGAAGTTCTCATAGTTCCCACCATAAGGAGGGTCTCATATGAACCTAACCTATTATATATATTATTAAATTATAGATTATATTTATATATTTATATATTTATTATATTATTATTAATATAGTCAAGGATAAATTAATAGGGTTAGGATCCAATAGAAATACCCTTAAATGAAGTGTAGAAGCAATCTTAGCCTTGATTTTTAAGATGCGGCTAGAATTGCTAAAGTTTATAGTGATGTGCATGAATTTCTAGTATGTGCACGAATTTCATGATGTGTTTTTTTTTTATGAAAATGCACATTTATGTATAAAAATGCACATTTACTTTTTGGTGAATTAAATCTTGACATTCAAATCCAACCATCAAGATTGCTTCTCCGCTTCTCATTTTAGGGTCTCTCATTTGATCCTAAATCTATATATACTAGATAATACCCGAGCAAATGCTCGACTTAAATAATCGAATACCGTAAATAAAATCAAAATTTATTTTTTATAAATGTGTATTCCTAATAATATTTTATTGTGATATAATAGAATATATATGTATAATCAATTATATGTTTAAAGTTATCCAAAGTATACTATATTAACCTTAATATAATGTTTCTTATATTATGCAATAATAATATAATATAATAATAATATAATATAATATTAATTATATTGGGATGAGAATTTGGAGGAATATAAGGGTGGTTAAAATTCATTATTCTATATATATATTTTATCTATGATTATATATTATATTATTATATATATATATATATATAATATATATATAGATATATATTTTTACATTAACCTATTCTATTTATTACAACCTAGAAGTGGAAAGAAAAATCTTCTTTTTCATACAAAAATAATGTTTCTAGTCTCTAGGAACATTATAATCTAACTGAAGTTTCTAAACAAAATAAGCCACAATAACGAAGAGGGGTATTCTAAACCTTCAGAACAAGATATGATGATTGACACCTCTCGTAAAGTCTACTGTACTATTACAAACCCACCAAGTAGAAGTTAACTGCTCAGGTCTCAAGAGGTCTCGTAATCTACTTATCAACATTTCTTGTATAGTACAATTCTGGAAAGCTTTCTGAATCCATCCACTAGTTACTCAAATCTCTGACCCACAACTCTCTGTATTATTGAGATGAGTTCTAATTGTCTTCAATCAATAGAAAATGCCTTCTTCCATCAATAAATGTATTTGCCATGATATATCTAGATAAACTACATTCAATAATAACAAGAGCAGATGTAAATGCCTAATGCATCAAGCCACCACAAAACAATTCTAAGCTATTTTATGGTGTTAAGGATGGAAGAGGTTGTAACTCAATCAAAAATATACTTCGTAAAAGACTTTTTTGGCGATCAATATCAAAGTCAAGTCTCCCATTATGTTCAAAGTAAATAAGGATTACAAGACGTTAGGTATTTAATATCTGTAATCCACAGCTTCTTGACTGAACAAACCACATAACTTACTCATTCTAGATTAGCTGTATGAAGTTTTCCGGAAAAGAAAAGAAGAGAAGAAGAAAAACAGATAACATAATTTATTATATGAGTGACCCAAGCAAAGTCAGTGATAGCAACTTCCCCGAATTACAATAAGAAGTTACAAAATTCCCATCTTCTTTCGACAAATCAAAAATTCACGTTTGCCATTTTCATACATGTCGTGCAGTACAATAATGTTTGTCAATCAAATTAACTCTCTGCAGAAACACTAACAATAGCAGGAAAGTAATCCTCACCAAATGCTTCTTCGTAATGTTTCAAACCGCTTTATTTTACAATTGACCTGTAATAACTGATAGGTCAGAAAATTACTGGATAATCCCAGATATTATTAATGAATACCAAATTGAAAGAACCTTAAAGAGATGTATGATAGGCATTGAACTTTTTAAGTTCATATATAGACTCTTTAGCCCAAAAAACAGATTTCTGTCACTTTGTCATGATAAAAAGGTTTCTCACAGTATGCGAAAGGAGCAAAAAAAAAAAAAAAAAAAAAAACCTTATTCATTAGTCCTTTTAGCACCAGGGCGGTGAATCCTGACAACTTCACCATGCATTAATGGAGTTTCTCCTTTGATTTGTGCTATCATGTAGGAAAAAACGAACACCACAACCAAAAAATTAGTTCCTTGTGAATTTATCCATAAAACAATACATGGTGCCAAATCTATATCTTACTCAAAAATCCACCATTTTGATAACCTTTTGAAGGAAGAGACAACGGAGAAAATACACATCCAAAAAAATGGGAAAAAAATATTAGTCCAACTTTCTTTATAATAGTGCAATTAGAAACAATATCGAAAGAAGAAACAGTGGGCCAAGATAAAGAACGCAGATAAGGAAGTTCAACATATCTACAGACACTACTTCTAACAAGACTCCAAAGTGACATAAAGCAAAGGATATTCAATCTCAGCAGCCATTGGTCAACCATCTGCCACCCAGAAATTAAAATAAGCGATAACAAATTTCACAAGACCAGTCAACATGAGTTAAGGCTTCAACTCAGCAAGATGTATACAGTTAACCTGCCAATAAAAGTTGCAAGCCAAAGCCCAAATTATGTACTCTTTTAACAGGTTAACTGTGACTGTTTCCTTAACTAGTTGCTACAGATTTGATACAGTTTCAGAGACAAAAGTTCAATAGCTCTTTAACCTGATCACATGTATCAACATAGAGAGATATAAACCTTCCATTCTCAATCAACTGAGTAATATTATTCATTCCATTTTCCTTTTTCCTTCCATTAGTCCAATAGTAATTCACTTGTTACTTGTTAGCAGTAACACCGCAACAATGACTCACACAATCATATACATGAATCATGAGCATATTAGGAAATTATTGTTTTATGTGGCTTAATACATAGAACCCTCAAATCAATATCAAGGCAAACAAAAACTATTATAGAAAAAAGATCAAAATTTTAAAGCATGTTGAAGAATCTTGTAATTGAACTCGTCCACACAGATTTGAATAAATCAGTCAAGAAATCAATCTATGAAGACTAATTTCATCAATAAACTACATCCTTCCTTCACTTGTCTTAGTCAAGATTTGATTTTACGTGTTATAGTACTTTTGGTTCATGTTAGCCGACCTCACTTTTGGGAATAAGGCTCTAATTGATTGATTGAAGATTCAAGAAAATTCCATAACATCATATGCCAGTTTATAAGCATTATTAATGAACTTTAGCAAATAGTGAGTGTAGTTCTACTCGACATATCTTATCAAGAAAATCAGTTCATAGGTAAAAGTAAAGGTGGTTTCCATATCAAACCCACTTGACAGTCTTTGGAGTTTTTCTAAAAATGCCAAATAAATAAACCTTGACAAGAATTCAGACATCAAACATACATTTTTCCCAATAATATTGCTTTTTAACTAGAGATGATGATGCTACCGGCGTGCAACTAGTTTCAAAGCAGCATCTGATGAAGCATCTTTTATTAGGTTTGACACCAAGTTTACGTCTACAGCTAGCAGCCACAATGGCAATCTTGATTGCACCAAATTGAACGAACCTGCCATTTCTGTTGAGTTTATAGAAACAAGTCATTATGCTTTAAAGGCCTTCAATTTGCAGGCACAATCACCCTAAACAATGTCCAAAATATTTAAATGGTGTTGTGACAACTGAAGTAAATTAGTACTTACTGGTAATCATATGTCAAATGCTCGCCCTTCTTGGTCACACCTGCAAATTACCAATTCTGTTTCTCCATCAACACTCCTATTATTTAAAAAAGTTCCAAGTCAGTTCAAATATTCTGCCCCTGAGTGAATACATTGTAAGGATCTAAAGAAACCATTTCTGCATCTCTGTATTGGGAAGCAACTGTGATGTATCTGTTTATTCCCTTCACTGTGCATCGATGACCATTCACCGATATCTCACAAAGATAAGTTTGTTACACCACGGTGCTTCATTCCCATACCATCTTCACAAGTTTATCATCATAACTGCATCATGACAAAAAAAATTCAGCAACAATATAAAAGGGACATGGTAACTTAGCAGTAAAGACACAAGTACACCTTCTCCTACGACTCTATAACAATTCCCTTGCTTAATATCTTCATCAGCCACAAGCCGAACCGCTTTCTCGTCTACACAAACAATACAGTATTGGCCTTGTAAGAAAGAATAATGCTAGCATCCTCTAGTAAATATACGCAAAAGAAAGAGATAAATTATTATATATAATTATAAGCAAATAAGATTAATAATTTATTGATAGCTCAATTTATACACAAAGAAGATGGGAGAAGTTTATAAAGTCAATTTGCATCTGTAGTCATATAAAAATAAAAATTAGGTTCTGTCATAATTATGAAAGATAATATACCTGCACTAATTCATCTTTTCACGACGTTGCTGAGGGTTTATTAATACAATCACTTCCACATTTACAGTTTGGGACTGTAGAGAGTAGCATCCTGCAAAAGATATGTTTAGTTTAATTCACACACTCCTCTGCCACAAGTCTAGTAAACAGCCTCAACCTACCCACACTAGAAATCACCTACTTTAAACCCCATATCGATCCCTCACCACATATAATCTTTCATTATGATCAACATGATACATGATACATCAACTGCATTTAAAAATAAAAAAGCAACTCCAAATGCGTCAATTAAAACTTTCAAGATGCTGAATTGTCTCAAATCAGACATGATTTCCTCAACATTAAGCCACCCTCCTTAATTCCGGTAAAGAATTGATAATGGTAACTTGCATGATTTGTTCTGACAGTGGTGGCAGAAAAGCTCAATTTTCCTATTGGTAATACAGAAAATAAAAGATGAAAGTGTGCTCAAAGCAACACTGCAGGCATCAAAAATGGCAAGATTCTCTTTGTTAATAACGTCATAAAATATACTTGAATTAACTACATCAAGTGCCTTGATCAAGATGTGATATTTATCAAGATGTGGCTCACAGTTAAACAGAGAGTGGCTATGGAGTGTTGTGCGATCGAAGCATCCCTCTAAGTTGAAGGAATAATTCTACAAGATTGATAGAAGCATTGCTCTATAATACGAATGTTGATCCTCCAGAAAGAGCATATTCAAAAAGTATGGATCACCGAGATGCGATGTAGTGGATGAGATACCTACGGGATAGAATCGTGATATTCATGGGAAAGTGTTGTAGATATTGCAAGCAATTAAGGGAAACATTACGTTGGTTTGGGCATGTAGGACGGAGACCTCGGGGCACCAGTGCGAAGAGTGGAAGTAGGATCAAGGAGATTTTAAACAGGTAAAGGGAGACCAAAACTAAGGGCTGCCTAATGAAGACGTTTATTACAGGATTACATCATTCATTCAGTTAGAGAGGCTTGCATAAGAAGATAAATGACTAGTTAGAGAGAAGCACGGAATTTTTTAAACATTCTCTTATATAGAAGAGGTGAGAGAGAGAGAGAAGAAAATCAATTGTCACTGATGTTATTAAGCTTTCTTTGAATGTTATTTTACATTTTGATGAGAAAGTCTCTTGAGTGCTTGTATAATGAGTGCGTAGTTTTGTTTTTCAAGAATCTTCAATCAAGGCCATTTCTTTCTTAGCTTAGGTTTTGTCCAAACTATGTCAGTCTACAAAAATCAAGTAAACCATCATTAAAACTGAGAGTACACAGATAAATGTAAATGAATTCTKATTTTTCAGACATAGAAACAGTCCTGAAACTAAACTTTTCGTTGATTTTTTAATGATCAAATAGTACACACACAATAAAGATACAACATTAAATACTTATATCTCTATTCTCTAATGACTAATGCTCCGCCAAAAAGAAAGCAATTACATAAATACTTACCCACAGTGGCAGTCTCTACCACAGGTAACATCAGACCCCGGAGTTTGACCACACGAGCAAAAAATGCCATCATCCTCATAACGCCGCTTTGGTTTTTTAGTGACATATATATCTGGGGTTGTTAATGTAAACACAAGTAAAACGAAGAAAGCAACACTTGGAAAAACAAAAAGAATGTGCAGGAGTGAAAGGAAGAAAGAACCTAAAACCGTATTAATATTCATCTATAGCCATCCACAACACAATCAATCATAGTCCCTAAGAGCTTGAGAGGTCGAAAATAGTTCAAGTACATATCCAACTTAGGATGACAAGCACTACATCATATCCCCTTTCAATAATGTTCCTCGTGCCGCAGAGCAAAWATAATTGACTAATTGTACATGAACAAAACATCTAAAAAAAGGAAGGATACTACGCTTTATAAAGATATATCCAGATTGCTCTTTATTTGACCAATCTGGAAGTTCGAATTCCACAGGATTACCCAACTGCTTTGTTAACTTCTTAAATACATTCTCGATCCCAGCTTCATCTGCAGACTAATGAAACAAGAGTAGAAGTAAACATCTTRACATGATATTAGGTATGAAAAATAACAGGGAAACTATCAGCTGTAACAGCTTTTTTTATGACATGAACAGAATAAGAGATAAAATACCAGATTAATAACCAGAAATGTAAATAAATGATAAGCATAGCACCAACTTGTTCTGCRTTCGTTTACACAGAACTTTAACAATAATTCTTCATAAAAATAGTGTGTTTTGCTATCATTGACTAACWTATTTGATGCAGTAGACCTGATCTCAAACCCTTTAACATTTTATTGCACAGGCAACGCCTTCTGTATTATTAGTACAAAAATTACTAACAGATACAATCATCTGCCATCAATGTTCAAATTCCATGTCATTGAGTCTCAAAAATACAAGAAAAACCACTTAAAGTTCATTGCAATCARTTTAAATCCTTGAAATTCCACTAAAAGGCTACTAGAAAATTATCTTTCTCTCTCTAATAAAATTTTGTTGCCACAATACCCTTTTTGAGATGTTCTTAACTACATTCTCCATTTACCTAAATAAATTAGAATAAATTATTTCCATCACTTACTTTATCTCTTCTACTTTTATCCTCTATCTTCATGGATCACAACTGCTAGAATTTTATCTGCATTCAGAATAGAACGGAACTGGTAATAAAAACAATACTTAATATATGTAAGGATGGTAATGTCACCATTACAATATTCAAAGAKATATCCAGCACAAGAAAAGATAATCGAAAGTTACAAATGCCAAAAGAAAAATGCTACTCATAGCATCCTCACAAAACAACTCTCAGTAACAATCTCTCTCACAAGCTTAAGCAAATTATATCCC
Organism: Bassia scoparia; assembly: GCA_008642245.1. Lineage (NCBI taxonomy): Eukaryota > Viridiplantae > Streptophyta > Magnoliopsida > Caryophyllales > Amaranthaceae > Bassia > Bassia scoparia. The sequence goes on from SNQN01001829.1 coordinate 81,337, forward strand.
AAGAGCAAACCTGCTGCGAAACAATCCTAATACAACACAAATACTCTCTGTAACGAATGATTGCAACATTTCCCCTCGAGAAGAAAAGAAAGAATGATTGCAACAAGTCATTTTAGACACATTTTAAGGAAGAGATTTAAGGGTAAAAGCAAATACTCTCTCACCAAAAAAAAAAAAGCAATTACTCAAATTATTTCATCCTAGTTAAGACAAATAATCAAGCTGCGAGTTTAACCCTTTAATTCCTTCCTCAAGATACATGTAAAACGTTTGCTGCAAACTAATTCGACAAATACGAGGTCACAAACCACACTTGCGGATCTACGAACAAGAAACTGACGTAACTAACCAAGCAATAACAAGATTTAATCAGAAATTCTTATATAACACCAAATTGTAAACTTGAACATCACCTAATTTCCTTAAACCAACCAATTTGATTAAGGAAAAAAAACGAAAACTTTCAAATTAAGAATATGAAACAAACATGAAAATATAGTATAGTATCAATAATTCAAAATCGTAAATTCAGAGTGAAAAAAATTGAGATTTGAAAAAACAAGAAATCAGAGAAGAAGAAGAAGAGAGAGAGAGAGAGAGAAAAGAGTCCTGAAGATTGAGATGATTTGCATTGCTGAAGGAAAATCAGGGAAGTTTGAATCGAAGTAATACTAGGAACCTAAAACACAACCCGTGTAAGTTGTAACTGTACAACTTGCTGGTTTGCGACAAATAATCTTAATTATCGTCGCTTATTCGCTCTTTCTTTCTGTTCGAATTCTTGCACTCTTTTCGGAATTAAGGAGCGTTGTTTTGGAACATTAATCGTGGTTTAAGACTTTAGATAAGTCACAAGGGTATACTTAGGTTGCATTGCTCGTCTAGGGATGAACATTGATTCAAATTGATCGGACCCGAGTGCATCGCCTGATTGGTTTAGACAATTGAGCTTCATTTTTTTAACCCGAAAAAGCATAAAATTTCTATTGAAAATTGACATGGCTAAGTATAACTCCCCTGTAACGCATAAAAATAACAATTGAACTTTTACGTATTTTTATGAATAATTAACAATGTAAACGAACAAATTAGTCTAAATAATTTTAACACAATGAAGAATAGGATCATAAGTTTATTGTGTTAATTATTTTGATTAATTTGATCGTTTACTATTTTAAATTTCTTCCTCAAAATGCGTGAAAATTCAATGTTACTTTATTGATGATTAATGGCAGAAAATTGTCAACTAATGAAGCTAAAAATGGAATATTATAAATGATATTATGAAATTACACAAACTAAGATAATTATCAAGCTTTCAAGAGACTTAATTCTCCCAAATTAGTCACTTGAGGTCACAACTCTCCAAGAGTTTCACTCCAAAACATTATAGTAACATACTAAGCACTTAGGGTGATTTATCCTTAGGCATATTTTGCTAGTCTCAATGGGAGTCTCATAGAGAGGTTTGTGTGAGTCTCAATCATATGCGGTGCAAGATTTGAGACTCAAAGTGACTCTTGGAAAACCAAACTCACATTGAGACTTAAATGGGTCCCACACTTAAATTAATACATATATTAAAAAAATGTTTTAAATATTTGACTTTTATGATTAAATAAATGTTTGGAGATATTTTAAGTGGGTCTGAATTGGAGTTTTAGGGGTAAGTATAAAATCTTGTATGAGTCAGAAGATAACAACTGATGTGACAGAGTCTGGATTATGAGTGTAATCTCAGGATAAACATGCCCGTAGTCTTGAAGGAGTCTTAACTTAGATTTATGTGGTCTTATGCAATAATGTTGTGTAGACTCACTATGTCTCAAGGTGAGTTTTGATTTTCAAACTCCCTTCATGACTCATGTTGGATAGTTGCCATTTTATTGGGATTTTTAATTTTTTTCCTTTTATAAAGTTTAAAGTAAATTAATTGTGGCCTCCCATATTTTTTTAGTAGTCTTAATTGAACTCTTAGGATAAAGCATAAAAATATAGAGATTTGATAGAAGTCTGAAATGTAAAAAAATCAGTGAAAAGCTGACGTGTCAGAGTTTGAGAAAAATCTTGATCTTGGGGATAAACTTACCTTGACTACTTAATCTATTTAACATAAACTACTCTTAGAAACTTCTACCGATTTCTAATACCTAATTTATTTATTGTAAAATACCTAAACACCCTTCTATTAATATTGGTTCATTGCAATACCAACTTGTCCTCAAGTGGAAAGTAATTGGCACATGACACATCGACTTTGATAATTAGAATGACATTCCATTGGCGCCATAGTTAGAGCAAGGATACCGCCTCATTCTAAGTTTGCGATCTTTTGTTGAGATTGCGAAATTCCTGAGATGTGAACAGAAAATCGAAAAATAATGTGCCACTTTTTTTCTTTTGGGCTAACCCAAATCAGAAGGGTTTCGTGTAGACCAGTGAAAGAGTTTACTTGGAAATGGGTTGGTTGAATTTAGAGCTGCCACAACTGGTCCGATCTGTATATCCGTTCTGGTTCGATCTATGACCAAAATAGACAGTCTGAAATTTGATCCGAAAACCAAATGATTTGATCCTAGTTTGAATCCGATTAGAAACCAACTCGGTCCAAAGTCAATCTGTAACCCAAATATCTGATCCAAACATGCCTAAACCGAATCATCCAATTTGACCCACCTGACCCAAAAACAATATGTTTCACTTAAAATAGTTGGTCAATCTTTGAAAAGAGTACTAGTTATTAATATTTAAAATGTTAATAATAAAAGAATCACAATTCTATCGATTTATAGTTATTCAAAAAAGATAAATTTATTTTAATGAAATCCGCATTAAAAAAAATTCAAATATAACGGTTCTAATTTGTTAACCCGAAATGAGCCGATTTTTTTTATGAAAATCCAAAATCGCAGCCCGAAACAAAATCCGGTTCGATCCTACTCCATCCGTTCCTGAAGTTTCCTACCAACTCCCTTCATTTGGATGTTCCATAAAGTGTCCTACCACTTCCCACTTTATTCCATTTTAGAAACCTTATAATTTATTTTTTATTTTGGTGGCCCCACCATGTGGAAACCCATCATACCACTTGCAAATACACTCAATGTGTATTTAAAGCAATGCACTTTTATGTGTTTCTCTCTCCAATCTAAATTTACTTTTTTAACCCCCATTTGTTATATGTGATATTAGTTTCCTATTTTACACCCAATAGTGTATTGTGGAAACTGTCAAAGGAATGAGGGAGTACTATGATGTCGAAAACTGTCCTTATCGGAAATATGATCCGACCGGTCGAATCTAGTCCGATTAGTACAGTCGATTTGAGAAAACGTTCACAATTCGAACTTGGTCTGATTGATTTTATTGCCAGCTCTATTAAAATTTGAGCAATGGGTTAGGATACTTGGGCAATAAAGCTAGTGAAAGGGGATTGGGCTTGATATGGGAAAGCCCAAGGGAAGGAAAGGAGTCTGGTGCATGTGCTTACTAATTGAAAAGGCATGTGAGAACCAAAAGGATAATATAAATATCCCAATATTGAAACTCTCAGTTTGGCATATTACCAGAATACCCCTTCTAACATCTAATTTTGACTTCTTCCACAAGACAACAAGRAACATCAACCCACATTGCCCCTTCTAGGGTCTTTTGAATATGTTTTCTTCTTCATCAAGACAYCAAGCAATAYCAGACARAGGCCACCCYTAGCCATCAATTTCCCTCCAGTGTCAACACCGTTGGRGACATTAAGTGTGAGCGCTCCTTTAGTGTGATCTCCAACGAGTTCGTCAGGCTCGRCTCTTGACCCACAACACACTCCACTCTCAAAACCCATGTGCYGGTTTTGTACTTCTCCCTCTAATTGCAGACAACCTCCATTGACATCTCTCTTTGACTCCGCTTGAGTTGTTCACCACCTTTGGTAGTTGAAATCACTTTTTCTCTTTTAACCTCCACCAAATCCACCATGAAGTTTACACTCTCTGTCACACCTTCCACCACAACTTTCACTTCCTAATAAACCACCATCACCTCCAACAATTTCTCGTTCTTTTTCCAGAAGCAATTCAGTTGGAAGCTTCTTACCGAGATTTTTACCTTCCACCAGATGTAACACCCCTTGGTGTGAACAGYAGCTCACTYGTAGATATTGTCATCTTTGGGCCTAACCCGRAGGGATTTGATTTTGGTGTGGGRTTGTTACCCACCCAAAAGGCCTCTACTAGGTTGWGGTATCAATKTACTCTATATAGTAGACTTCGTTCTCCTCAACTTCCGATGTGGGATGGAACTCTAGTCCCCTGTCACCCACCCTTGAAAGGGAGCATGCGTCCTCGAAGGCACGACAGAACA
>SNQN01001830.1:1756-32666 GCA_008642245.1 Bassia scoparia
GCATAAGTTTAAATCCTTCGTACGAGTGCTGGCATGCTGCCACACCATTAATTATGTTAACAAAGACCCTTCAAATTTTCGTGTTTCACGCCTATAAGATAATTATGGACAACCGGCATTAGGCTTCCTAGAATACGGAATTACACACAGTGCCACAACAAACTAGACACTATTTACTAGTATTATGTTAAACAACCCGCCAGCTAATTTGCATGTAGGGTTTAAACGGAAAACTGTGTTTTGTTGTCTTTTGGCAATGAACCGCCAATAACCGAGTAGAGGCCGTTAGATGCGGTGGGGGTGGGGGTGTTGTGCACCTACTTTACCCTTATCCTTGTCCCTAATCCAGACCTTTGTGCACTACCAGACTGGAGTCCGTTGCCTGCTTTATTGCAAATTATAGGCAAGGCTAACACGGAGTTCAACAGCTTCCCAAAGAAGTGCGGTTACAACTTTCCCCTACTCATATTTCGAGTTTAAACACACACTCCCAAGCATTACTCACAATATGCAAAAGCAAGAATCAATCTCTAGCAACAAAACCGAGCCGCCCTTAATTTACCCCCGAACAGAGGACCGGACCCAGTCCGCCCGACGACGCACCCGGACGCCTATACACTAGGGATAGACTAATAATTGAATTATTAAAAAACCTGCAAATTTGTATAAAAATATTCTTCTATCTTATAACAAATCATAGTTAAGTGAACATATGCCCTTAAGCAAATCATGGCTTTCAAAACTCCCATAAAATTACTTATAAGATGCTTAAAACTCAATTAAAACTCTTTTAACAAATCTGAAAATATTATCATGGTAATTAGGGTTATAAATCATTTGGAAATATCATAATTAACAATAGATTTTCGTGTCCATTAGGTTTAGCTAATTTTAGCACTAAACATATTTCGTAATCGAAAAAATTGTCAATCTGATGATAATAATTTATTAAAATACTAAAAACTCCCGTGAAAATTTTAACAAAAAAGTCGTGTTACTGTATATAGAATATGCCACACTAAGTGAGCTGAAAACATATGGAACCCAACAAAAATAAAATAAAAATCATCGAAAAACACGAAGCAACGTCTAATTGTAATTCCGAATTTGAAAAAACACAAATGAGACATCAAGCAGGATACACCGAAACCCAAACGCGCGAATATAAGAATAAAACAAAAAAATTAGTGGGGACAGCGTAACACAAATAATTGATATACTATAATTGATAAAAACACCTAATTACGTGAAATTGTCATCCCAGTCTACTGAATCGCCAGTCATCACAAAGCGCCTTCGCTGCGATGAACTATCGTATGCCGTGAGGAAGAGGTAGTATATGAACACAATTTTATTAAGTGGAAGAGAAACACTCTCATCGACATTTTTCGATAATATTGGGTTGATTTTGAGTTCAGTGAAAATAAATAAAGGTATCTAAACCAGGGGTCAATCATAGTAACCTGGATATGCTGTGGCATATGACAATAGACGAGAGGCGAAAAGTAAATATATGAAGTCATAAAAACAGCAATGCAATGAATACATAAGACGAGCTTTAAAGACAACAAAATGCTTGAATAAAGTAGCAACTAAATGATATGAAGTCTTTATGCATAATATACATTACCCACAATACTTAAGTCTATACATACAAAAACGACCACTGATTGACATCCAGAAAACCAAATCCTGGACGAATGAGATTAGAAATTATGCAACCACCAGAGGAGTAGAGAGAGCTGTGCGCTTACTTATCATGCGCCAAGACACCAGAAGCCATGACTACCCTGGGATTTTAGACTCGGTGGCTCGACGAACAGAGCGAACGTTCCGTCCAACGTCATTAACAGTAGGGTTGATATCCCTAGTATCAAGAGACGCAAGAAAGTACAAATATGCGTGAATGTCAAGAACGAGGTGAAAGAGTACAAATGTTAATATTTGCCAAAGAGGGTATATTGTAATAAAGATTTAATTATCGTATCGAAAGGGTATAATGTGAGAAGTAAAACCAATATTCTTTTCAGGTATTTATTATGTTTCCGCTCTGTAAATTGGGAGTGCCTTTCAATTGTCAGTTGAGAAGAATATCAGGAAGGATGACGGATAATAGAGATTTCTCTTATAAAATAGAACTGCATGAGTTTAAGGGATTTTTAATGATTAAGAATGTTATATTATAGATTTTAAATCTCTCTTTCCTTATATGCTACTTGCGTACATTATATATATTAGAAAATGGTATTGTAGACTTTCAACTATAAAGTACACATCTTAGATGTATAAATTGACTTACTAGTTTTAGTAGTATCATTTCAGTAGATGGTGGTTCACATAAGTTATGCGACTTCAATTTTTGCAGGAGTGACAACATAATGGGGTGAGCCTTGAGGGATATAAAAGTATTAGTGTAGAGTAGCAAATGTGAAAAGTATTAGCTACTATATTATGCTTATAAGAAAATAATATAGCTACAAAAAAAGGAGGATAGAGTTTACGAAATCGGATTCGTCCGACAGTAAACCATTAATTCAACTATGCAATAATATTAGATCTAGCATAGTATGCAACATCCGACTTCTATCTCTTTGGTAGTATGAATCTTCATCTAACGTGTGATGTCAGTTGGATTTGGTTTAGCTTAAAAGTTCCGTTTTATTGTCATCTGAAAGGAGAGGACATAGAATGTCGGATCCTTCAAGAGCTTTGGGTCATGATGTTTTGAGTAATGGGTGCAGATACCGTCAATTTGAACCACCCAGAGCTCGACGATCGATGCGGCTGTGCGAAGTAAGCCTTAAGTAATAATGCCGCGATTATTCTGAACCAATCGTTTGATGTAATAGTCGCAACCGTATCTGAGGAGTATGATGCTTTTGGAACTATAAGGTTGGGTCCGGTGTAGATTTTGGTACAGTGTTGGCTTTATTTATGAGGAATAACTAGGTAAATCTTTGTTAGCAGTCTGCGATACTTTGAGGAAGGGTACAAGAGAGTATTTAAGAGGAGATTCTATTTGTTAAACTACCTCTTCAGGTGATTATGTAAGATTATATTTAATTGTACAAGGTATCCAAAAGCTTTCTCTTCTGCAAGAACCCTAAATTATAGTTCATATATTTGGCAATTCAATAAAGTCCATCTTTTGCTCATCTAACTTCCTTATCTGTCGAGCACTTTGTTTTATTTGGGTTTATGATTATTCTTCTCTTAAAGTGCTCTATTATTGCTTTTAAAATTTATTTCGATACGCGGTTAGGTCATGTTTTTCCCCAATTGCTTTTTGTTTAATTCAATCAATGCTTGAGAGTTATTTCCTAGGGCCGGATTGGGGGATCTATAGGCAATATGATTAGTATTTTTGGTTATGAAGATGGCTAATCTGAAGCTTGAACATTTGAGATCATCCTATAGATTGCCTCATGGTTTGATTCCGAATGTTCGATTAATGGGAGTGGCTCTGAGACCATAAATGCTAGATTAGCCTCAAGCGACATCTGATGTGATCTGCCGTGTACTTCTCTCAAGAGTCGCAATAAAGAGAAAGGCTGAGAATACTGAGCACCAAATCTACGTGCCAAATAGTAGTAGGCAAGAATGAGACATTAGTCCTAGTGAGAGATACAGTTAAGAGAGTTTCTATGGTTCATCGATTCAAGGAGATAACCTCTCGAACCCTCTTTATTCCTGATATGGTGCCACCTATGGTTACCTGAAATTGACGTGCAAAGCCCTTCATATACGCGTCCTAATGTTTTGCTCTATGGAGCCTCGATGTCGAAGGAATAATCAATCTGAAAAACCACAGCACACTTAGGTACATGCCTAGTGGGTGAATCAGTTAGCACATCTACCAATGTTCTGTGCCAGTCATATAGTTATTTCAACCTCTTAATCTAATCCGCGTCTTGTTCGTCCGTATCCTAGCTCTCGAAAGTACAGTGAATGACACACGAAATCAATAAGACACTTTTACTAACATAGAATGCTTATAGAATTAATAAAATGATAATTGTTGAACTTTCCTTGGTTGAGAATTATTTTATTTCTGACTCAGTGGATTTTTATCTACTTATGCTCGGAGTCTCAATTGAAGAGATTGACAAAGGATAGGGTGGTTTGGAAGATGAGGAATTGGGCGATTGAGGAAAGGGGTGGGAGATTGTCGGCAACTTTGTGTGCAGTGGTAGTGTTGATTGGTTTGGGTCGAACGGAGTGGTGGTAATTTGGGGTGATTTGGATAAATGGAGTGTGACAATTTGTACCTCAACATTTGAGGTTCTCTCAGAGTACAAAAAGGAAAAGGGAGAATACTTGAYGTAGTAGTTAGGAAATGGGTACCGAACCTCTTCCTAGGGACTAGCCTTGCGCAAAGCCCTTCATGGTTGGTTCTGGCGCGTGTCGAAGGAAATAATCYATCTGAAAACCCAGCACCTTAAGGGAGGACCCAATGTGGGTCTTCCTCGTCCGATCGCCCGAAAGTACGGGGAGGGAAATAAATTAAAATGATGAATGAATTTTTAAAATTTTAATTTTAGGATTTTTTTTGGGGGTATTTTCACAAATTCACCGATGATCAAATTCACGGTGACCTATTGTGTGGGAAATCTTGTATTCTTGTATCGAGAGTGGTTGTGCGGGAGTAACATAAAAGAGGGTTACCCGAGAAACTCTGATAAAAACACAAAATAGAAATACAATCACCTCCCCAAATTTCCAGGTTATCGATTTAGGTGTTGCGATTCTCAATTCCTAAAACCTCCAAAAACCCATTTCTTAAATCTCAGCAATTTCCTGATATGATGATATTTCTCTCTTTTTGAGTAGCGTCCTCAATCGTTTTCACAAAGCTCAAATCAACCCTTGTCATTTTTCTCGTTTTCGGAAATTGAGATTAACCAAACATGTCTTTTCTATCAATTGAGTGTGCTTATGTAACGGATGATTTTCTTCGCCAATTGAAGAATGGAGACCCTAATTTCAAATTAACAACGCCTGTTTCTGTTCTTCGCTTTCTTTACGAGCTGGTTTCGTCCATGGTACTTTATTCTTTTCAGCCAATTATTGCTATTCTTTATGGTTCGTCATTAATTTGTGATGACTTTCTAATCAATTTAACATGTTGGCTATTGTGTATTTTTTCTTTCCAGGTTCATGGTAGTTTGCCATTTCAGAAATGTAAAGCTGCATTGGATGCTGTCCAGTTTTCCGATGCCGTTTTGGAGGGAGACATTGGTTCTTATATTGCAGATATTATCACCCAAATGGCTCTTGATGTGAGTTGTGTAGTTTGATGTGATTTTTGTCTGTGAAGTAGTATAGCACTATAGCTATTCACTTTAACCAGAAACTAAACTGAAGCTTCATTTTTAATTTGCTATTGTGAGTTACCCTCTGTGATTTTTGCTGATTTTCAACTGTCTAAACTCTAAAACCCGCATTACTAAGACATAACTTTTTTAATTATCAAGCTGTTGTATAATTTTGCCAACCTGATACGAATGTGTGTTTTTGATATGGAAAAGTTCTCCTATGAACTTRAGAACTTTTTGGTTTGCTTARAAGTTACAACATGGCAACGCTTATAATTCTTTTTGAAATAGATCACTCTTATGCWTGGTATATTTTTAATGGTACTGAACCCTTTCTTTCCTTAGCTAACCGTTCATTATTCACTCTCACGAAATTTGCTTTGACGTTTATCAACTTATTATTTGTGTTGCAGCTCACCATATCTGGAGAAAATCGTGCTCGCCTAATTAAACTGGTTAGTCGACTCGCTCTTATATCGAGAATATAGATGTATTATTCCTCTCCTTCTATATATACAAAAAATGTTATTCCTTGGGCATTACGTGCATTAGTTATTACCACATATTTTTCATTTTTTTTAATTATCCCTTCTAACAAACCATGCAATGGAATTTAGCTGTTGTTAATGTTGTACTAGACAATAACCACATATTCTAATGCACATAATGCTACTTTGCCACACAGAAGTGGTTTCAACTCTTTGACAAGCTACATCTAATCTCTTTTTGAAAAAGTGAGAAGTAAGATATGATCAGTAACGATACCGCATCCTAACTCAAAAGTTGGCGTTTACTACATGATGAGGCGAGCTACCCTTATTTGAATTTGATTGTTCAAAATTTCATGATCCACTTTCTCATCATCATGATTGTTAACATCACATTGAGATATGCTTGACCCTGTTTACCTCTCAATCTTTGTTGTTTCCTTTTTTTAATCATCAAGGACCTTTCTTGGTTCATGTCATAAGATGTGACAAAGTTTTACACTCGCTATCAKTTGCATATTGCAACCGTCCTCCTTTATGTGTAGGAAAACCGTAGGAAAGTTGGTGTTGCCGACATTGCAAACTAGTTAATGAGAAACTGCTTGTGTTGGTTTGGGCATGTAAGACGGATACTCAAGGCACTGGTACGAAGAGTGGAAGAGTGGTTAAACGAGGTAGAGGGAGACCGAATATGACTTGGTGGAAAGGATTTAGAAAGGATATGAAGCAAGTGAATTTACAYGATAATGAACTAGAGTATCGTAGGGGTGGAGGCGGAAAATATTTGTGGATAAATTCCATAATAATCACTTTTTGCCGAGTTTTCTTYTGGGATTATGGCTCTGATACGATAATGGGCTTTTCTTTCTTATTCATGACTTGCTGAAGGAGAGCATTGTTTTATGACCAATCTTTGCTTGTGCCTTTTTGATCCTAAGACCTTACTTCCTCCCAAATATGCTTTGGTCAATTAGGGCTTATAATTGTATGAAAATCTCTAAGAGCATTTTGATCCATGACTCATGGCATAAATTTATTCATGAACTCCATTCATGAGTTAATTATCTCTCCAAGTGAGATATCTTTTAAGCAAACTTTCTTAAATATCCACCCCCAAAACATTGTAAAATAATGTACTTTGTGAGAGTGACAAAATATTGGGGCCTATAGTTTAGACGTTTAATAAAAACTAGGTTAAAGAGGGATGATACGGAAATATTCTAGTCCATGGTTTTGGTATGCATGATGTATAAATTCATTTTATAAAATAAATGAGGGCGTTAAGTGAGAAAAGTGGTAGCGAGATTGTAATGTGGTAAAATACTATCTCATTGATGAGAATGCTCTAAAGCTTGAACCAAATATTATTTTAAATGATTTACCACTCATGGGGTTTGGTACCCTAATAGTTACAAGTTCAATCATTTCTATTGGTAGGGTTTAGCCTTCTACTGATTAAATCCAAAGGAGGTTCTTATGTTCTCGCCAAAACCATGCTCAAATGCAAATCAACTTTTGTTGTTATCTAGSTATAGACACAAACAATTAGCGCCGGCAAATGGGTCGTGTCCGTGTCGTATTTTTTTCGTGATGAGCTTCTTGTACCTAACCCGACCCGTTTTTCTCGGGTCGTGTTCGTGTCGGAAAATTCGAACCTAACCCGCTTTTTTCTAGGTCGTGTTCGTGTCGTGTTAGCTTTTGCTTGCGCTAGTAAACATTTTAGCCCATGAAATATATATATATATTTTTTAAATTTTAAGTTTCGTGTCATTTCGTGTTGGTTTCTTGTTCAGAATTTCAACCTGAACCTAACCCATTTATTTTCTGGTCGTGTTCGTGTCGACCCATTTAAGTTTTCGTGTCGGAAAATTCGAACCTAACCCACTTTTTCCATGTCGTGTTCGCCTGCATTACAAACAATAGTTTAGAGATTGAYTTTTAAAGAAGGGTGGTAAGTGAAAGAACACATAGAAGGAAGATAATGCGCAAAACTTTAGGAAAGAGAAGACACTGTCTCTTATACACATCTAGATGTGTATAAGAGACAGGTCAAACACCTTATAGTAAGCAACAAAGTAAAGAAGATGAAACAAATATATTGAGAGGGAAGGGGGGAAAAGAAAAAGATAGGAAGAAGAAGCAGTACAATAGTTAAAAGATAAGTTGAATCGGATAAGAAAAAGTGATTGAGAGCTTGGTTTTTAAAAGCGCATGTGAGGCGTGTCTAGACACAAGGCGCAACAAGATGTGCGAAAACATATAAGAAAGAAAGACAACAAAAGCGATTAAGAAGAAAAGAAAACATAAGATCTAACTTTAAAGGACCCGTAAAAAAAAACTTTTAAAGAGGTGAGAGGTGAGACATGAGAGATGAGAGAGAGATTGAGAGATTGATTGCCAAAATTGTTTCTCTCTAGATTAGATATGATTGTTTGGGGGTGGGAGGAGGTAATTTTTGTTTGTAGTTTGCAACCAACAACTCAAAGTGTCCAAAGATTCACCACTTGCCTCTTGTCAAAGGTAGCATGAAGGTCACACCTAATTAATTTGGAAGTGATATTCTCATAATCTAGACTCACCTTGCTCCTACCCAATCAATAAATCGACACGTTTTTTTTACTAGAAACAGTGGGATTTTTCCCAAGTAACCAAGTTTGATCAAAACTCYTTTGTCCTTTACGTATCATATCTTAACTCATATTTGCCTTCGAAGTCACCGGCCGACATTACTTGCTTTTGGTAGATAAATACTTCGTATTGAAGATATAAAGGAGAAAGAAGGAAGAGAGGAGAAGATAGAAATGTAGGTTAACTTTCCTTTATTAAATAAGAGCCATCTAGGTTTTTATTACTTTTACTGCCTATTTTAGCTAGTCAACTGTTTTATTACTAGGCAGACCTACTTCTTTTAATTTTCTTAAGTATTATTTCTTTTACTTCCCCAAACCTTGGTAACCCAGGTGACTTACAACCAATTAGGGGTACTAACTAATACAACCTCCACAACACTTTKACTTCAACAATGGTTTTTCATGCATATCAAGAAGCAATTTAAGGGTGTAAACGAATAAAATATTCAAAATAATTGTAATACAATTGAGATTGAGATTACATGATACTAATCTACAAAATTTGTTAGTTAATTTGTTCTTTTAACATCCCATGTTGTAGCAGATACATGTAACTATGAACTATAAAACATCCCATGTTGTAGTAGATACTTGTAGTTTTGTAGATGACTATATCCCTCAATTTTGTAACACTCTAATGTCTGTATTTCTAAACTATTTGTATAATATAACTTCAATCCTCTTGCTTTATTAGCGGTATACACTATCTTTTATTTTGATTTGAAACATCTTCTTTGATCAAAAGCTCGAATCCTTTTAATAGGTATCACACTTATATCTGTCTGGCTCATTGATTTCTATTGTCTGTTTTTATTTTGGTGTAGGCAAGGTGGGTTGTGGAGTGTTCATTAGTTCCAGCGAAGTTCTTCCAGGAGCGTTGCGAGGTTTGTTATAATGTTTCTTGCTTTGGCCTCTTAGCAAAGTTTTTTGTACTTTTAATTTATTTATGGAGTTATGGTTTTCATATTGCCTACTTTTCAGGAAGAATTTCTTTGGGAGTGTGATATGATTAAGATAAAGGCTCAAGAATTGAAATCTAAAGAGGTTTGCAATTCTTTTATTATTCGCTGTTTTCTCATGTTTTTTGTTTGTCAATTTATCCTTTATAGCTTCACATATTCTCTTATTTTCTTTCCCAGACTTGTTAATTTGTTCTCACCTCCTGCTCTAAAAAATTTCTTAACATACATATTTATAAGAACTACAAAATCCTCCCATTTGAAGTTACAAAGGTGTGGCATGAGCGCATATTATGCCTTTTTACTTCGATGGAACTAAAGATATTGATTGATTGTTTCAAAAAGCGCACCCTGGCTTTGAGTTGCAAGGGCGAGGCTCTTAATTATCTCGAAGCAAGAAGTTTTCAATTAGGTGCGTTGAAGGTGCATGAGGCGTGAAAAGGCATGCACAAAAAAGCATGAGGCCCACTTATTTCAGCTTGATTTGAATGCTTGCTTATATGATTTATGATTTGTTTTATTTCTCTTCACAATGGGTTACACCATACATTAACATCATAAAATGGGCCAAATGCCTAAGAYCACAACTAAAAAGGAAAAAGAAAGGAAAAAAAAAGAAGATAAAAGAAAATTAGATCCTTTTTATTAAAAATAGTATATTTGTTGCATAGGATGAAGACAAATATTTTCTCCAATTTTTTGTACTCATTTCTTTTTTCTTTCTTGGAAGTTGCTATATACTTGCACCATTGCCCTATTTGGAATGTAGTCCCAGACATTTTGTCTCCTACATATTATTTATCACATTTTTTGCAACCCCAACATTCTCTTTCCTCCTTTCTTAATTTTTGGGCACCTTTTCACAAACCACCACCCACCCCACCCACCGCCCTCAAACCACCACCCACCCAAGGCCGCCGCCCCTTAGACGTCCTCCCCCACCCCAAGTGCTGCCCTCAGACCTCTCCCCCACTCCTTGAAAACAAACCCCAACTACCCGAAAACAACCCCCCACCACTCGCCACTCCTCCCCGCCCCTCGAAACCCTAACCTTAACCRCCCTTTTGCAAACCTCGATTCAAAGGAGAGAGTAGCGGCCACGCAAAAACACAACCCAACCGCAGCAGCAGTGATGCCGCAACAATAGCAGCAATAATGCACAACAAAAACGCAGCAGCACTGCTGCTGGTGGCGCGCCGAGGAGAGTGAAAAGAGGAAGGAGTGGTGGCGGTGGGATTGAGTGAGGTAGGGCGGTTGGGTAGTTGGGTGAGGGTGGGGCTGGTTTCGGCGGAGGGTTCGGCAGGGGTGGGCTGGTGGGCTGGTTTCGGTGGAGGTGGGGCTGCTAGTTCCAGCAACGAGAGGGGGCAAGTGAGGGATTTTATTTTTATTTATTGTTTTGTTATTTTTTGTTTTAAAAAATAATAATCAACCAATAAGAGTTCGCCATGTGTCCATATGACCACTTTAGAAGGTCACCAAGCATAATGAACCAATAAAGGTTCAATATGGGAAGATAAGGGTAAAAGGTAGGTTTATTTTGTAATCACGTTGAGGTCGGATTATTGAGAGCAGACTACCAAAAGCTTGGATTATTAAGTTCCATTTTTCCTAAATAAAATGATGAAGGATGTCATATTTTTGTGATGTATATTGTTGTGTTTGTAGAATAATAATAGGAAATAATGATATTTAGATCTTTAGTTGACTTGTTATGTGTTTTGATGATTTATTTTAATGAGTTATGTATGCATGAGTAAAAAATAATTTAATTACTAAAAAGTGTGCCTCACTTAGATGAAGTGCCTCRTTGTGCTTGCGCTTAGCGCTTACTCGCTTAGGCTCTAAGACCTTATTGCCTTAGTGCACCATGAGCTTTTTTGTTTTTTACACTAGTGGTTATCAATGGTCGAAATTGTGCACTGGAGAAAGCAAATAAGAAGAGCCTAGTGGAATGAAGAGAGCATAAAAGCTGTTTTAGCCATTGTAAGCTACCTGTGCTGGCTACTAATGAAGATATGACAATATCAGCAAATTAAAAGTGGGGGATAAATTGTTAGATTTCTTGCTGGAGCTCTGCAATAAGATGGGTATTGCTGAATGAAAAAATCTATTCAGTTAACTCTGCAATAAGATATGTGTTTGTGTTGTTTTGTTTTGTTATCGATAATTCCAATTGTTTAAGAAGTATATTACATATTTATGTGTTTGAAGAAGTTACTCAACTTGATTTTGCATTCTTCAAAGATGAAGTATAGTTAAAAATATGATTCTTTGCTGTGGTAATATTACTAACACTTGCACTTCTTCATATACATCTCTGAATTGAATTTTTTACATTAGACATTTATAAGTGCAACCAGCTACAAAATCAGCTGTTTTGTTACTTGTCTCTCATGGTCTTGTTTTGGTCTATTTCAGGTCAGAGTAAATACTCGTCTGCTATATCAGCAGACAAAGTTCAATCTTCTTCGAGAAGAGAGTGAGGGCTATGCCAAGCTGGTATATTTCTTTAGGGAAATACTGTTGTTGCTCCTTTGTGCTGTTTTCTTATTCCTTTATTTGGAGTATCGTTTACCAAAYATAATGCTGATAATTAACAACTAATTGCTACATAAAATTAAAACATGGACAATGCTATGCCTTATGCAGCCTATCAACGAAATCTCAATTTTTGTATTACTACCTTAGTTTTAAAAGGCGCAAGGCGCACCAAGGCGCAAAGGGTCCTTGGAGCCTAGGCGTAAGGCGTAATGCAAAGGCGCATGCCTTTCGTAGCCAAGGTGCACCTTATTTAGTTATATTTACATAATATTTTTGTTTTTATGGTGCTAAATTTTTACAAAAAGAGTCTCATTTAAAAAGAAATTTGACTTAAGCCTTTCTTAAACACTCTTGTAGTCGTTATATGTTGGGTAAATATAATATTAACAATACATGTAAGAAAGAAGATCAAAGGGTACTAAGTCATGTATTGGAAAATGTCTTCTAGCATACACTTGCCATTGCAATTAAATTAACGAGTTGGTAGGTATTACGAAATTAACATGTAAAGGTAGATCAATTCTTAATATGAACAAATTTTTATTGTTTTTCTATTCATAAATCAGAACTAAGCTACTTGCCAAAAAGTGCAAAGGCGTGCCTCACTAAAGGTGCACTAGGGCAAGTGCCTCACTAAAGGTGCACTAGGGCAAGTGCCTCTTTCAGCTTCTTGTAGGTGGGCACGCCTCGCCTAAAAAATCCCACGCTCTCGAGCCTCGATGAGCATTGAGCCTAGGCACGCTTGAGGCGCGCTTTTTAAAACCAAGATTACTACACTTTTAACCTGAAYCAATCAATTTTGAGTGATTTGCCTCTCATAAARTGAAATATATTCGCCCTTAGTTGTACCCAATCCCTCTCTTAAGAAAATGACCTGCTATGCTTTTGTGAGCTRGTTCTGCATTGCAGTAGTTTATGGCTTTCATGTCTCACTGTTTCTTACGCTGTAGGTCACCCTTCTTTGTGAGGGTTCAGGGGCTCCTAAGTCGTCGTCATCAGTGATTGGCACTATTAAGGTTTTAATTCTATACCTGTCTCTTGGCTTCTTGCTACTGGTGGTCATTTTCTTCTTATATTTATTTTATTTTTCGTTTTTTGTTGTTTTCTTCCTGCTTACATTGACTTTGTAACTTTGCAGTCACTGATTGGACACTTCGACTTAGATCCAAATCGGGTTTTTGATATTGTAAGTCCCTTGCTAATTGTGACGTGGAACTGGGGCCATTTATTGATTTCCTGATATGTTTCAGTATTTCTTTCATTTATTTATTAATGCCACTGTTCATTTTTCTAGATCTTAGAGTGTTTTGAAATGCAGCCTCAAAATAAACTTTTCTTGGATCTGATTCCGATTTTTCCTAAGGTACGCATAAAATCAATTAGCATACTGATTATCTTTGTCCTTGTTTGCTGTATGTGGCTAAGTCTACCTTTTGCAGTCACATGCTTCTCAAATCCTAGGATTTAAATTTCAATATTACCAGCGAATGGAAGATCAGATTCCTGTACCTTTTGGGTTGTATCAGCTTGCAGCTTTACTTGTCAAAGAAGACCTTGTTGATCTTGATAGCATGTGAGTATTTCTGTTCCAAGTCAAGTGTCCATGTGGTGATTTTATTTATTTATTTTTATTTCTTTCTTCTTGTGTTTCAATCTCTACCTTTTGATCTTTGGGTTCACTAACTGGGGTCTCTCATTAATCAATATGCTCATTTTGGTYAGTCTCATTATTGAAAGCTGAGGTTGTGTAATTTTCGCACATATATAAGCAAACTAATGTTTCACACTATCTTTGTTCTGCATCTCATTTCATGGTCTTGCTGGAACTTGTCCAGATTGCATCTTTAATTTGTTATGAATTTTTGATAAGGCAGCGTTTGAACTTTTTTATACTCATTTCTTTTATGGCTATGCTATTGTTGTGTTATGGGGTACAAAAAGTGTTGGGAAAGAAGACATTAGAGAGAGTATTACACTATTCATTAACTTGTGATTGAGGTAGAGTTTAGAGTGATTGACAGTTGGAATTTTTTGTCCTTGTATGTTTATTTTATATTGAGTGTTGTTTCACTGTGGGGCATCTTCTGCTTGGTTTGTGAAGGGAAAACACGTTCTCAATGTGATGACTTAGCTGCTCAGTTGAGTTAATAGGGGAGTTCTACGTTAAAAAAATTTGAAATTAGGTTGACTGTTGAATTTGTGAATCAAAAAGTAGTACACTAGTACTCTGCCTTTTTGGCTTTGAGATGGTTGTTCTTGAATTCTTATATAGGAAGTAGCCATCATGATTCCTCCTCAGTATCTTACATGGTATGGTGTCCAATGTAAAATGGTCAGTACATCTTTCCTTCATGAGTTATTTGATGAGTGATAATGGTAAATTGGATCTCCAGGAGGATCTTAGTCTCACTCGTAAATTGTAGTTATTTTRTGTTACATTTCTTGACCCAAGAAGTTGAGTGATTATTTGGCCTATGTTAAAAAGCATAGATTGCAGTGAATTATGTGTTTGGTATATGGTGTCCCTTTATGAGGAATAGCTTTTTACATTTGAAGAAGACAGCCTCAGCAGTTAAGAAGTGGGAGTTAAGCGAGATCACAACGCAAAATTCTAATTGTACTTTCTTGGAGTGGGAGAGTTTCGAGATTCATACAGAAAATTGCGTAAATTATTTGAGTGAGTGGAGGTCAACGAATGATTATTTCAATAATGCTGATCCTTACTKTTAATTTGCCTTATAGAGAGATCGTTTAATTGTATGATCATTTCTTGTTAAGGGCCCTGCCACACTTCACTTCAGTTCATCAGATGGCTGGAGCGATGTGGATGTAGGAAAAAATTGTAAGTGCTGGGGGTATATTCTAAGGTCTTTTGTTTATGTTGTTAGTGAATTTTWCAACTCTATGATCATTTTGAAACTTGAACTTTGTAAGTTTTTGTATACATTTAGTAGGGAAAATGTGATTCCGAAAGAACAGTTTTTTAGTGGATTGAACCATTAAGGCAATAATTTTAGTAAATAATATTGCTTTTAGATGTAATTCATGTCATAGTAGAAGCTTTTGGTAAGTGTAATGTATAAAAAAGTGCTGGGAATCTCTTTTAGGGTTGTTAGTTCAGTTGTTAAGCGGCAGAAAATAGATTCTAAACCTGAACGCTGTGTTTCTTTCATTGATGTTTTGGGTTTTCCTAATGATGTGGGTATGATGTAGGATAAAGGTTGTGTTTAAGTTTAAAGGGTTGGACTTACAATGACTGATTTTTTACAAGTCTTTGATTAAGATTTCTGCTGATTTATGAATGGTTTAGAAATTACTAGGTGATCTCGAGCAAATGCTCGAATTTTGAATTTTTTGAAATTGAGAAAATTATAATTAAGAAATATGAATTGTAATAAAATTTTTTTAAAAAATAAACTACTTGGTAATCAAATTCATTTTAGTATTTTAAGTTTTAAAAATCTAGCTAGATTATGTTTTAAAGGAAAATGATAAACATAGCTTGACTATGAATAAGGAGCCAAAAGTGGTAATATGATTAAAAGGGCACATCAATAAATCATGTTTTCAATTAAAAAAGGAATTATAAAAATACAATTTTAAAATATCTAGGAAATTGTTAATGTATAAATGTAATATTTAAATATTAAAATAATTTTTTTAAAAAATGAAGAAATGAGTTTGGGAGGGAAAATGGAAGGGTTTGGGAGGGAAAGTGGAGATTGCTTTAGTATTATAAGATAGTTTGTGGATTTGGTGGCATATGAAAAAAGTATTTGGTCTTTAGAATTACTCAATTGTTTTCTTAGTTTTAGGCACACCTAGGTGCAAGGCTCATACAACCGCTAAGAAAAGGGCTTTTTTTTATAGGTTAGGCGRTGCTACCTCTGTTWGGCATAAAAAAGCGCGTGCCTTTTAARGCTTTCCGCCTAAAGCTCTTTATGACTACAGGCGATGAGGGACTAAGATTTTGAATGAAGACATCATAGCTAACCAAGATTTGACCAAATTAATGTCTTACAAAGATTTAGAATCATTTTCTGACCAAAACCCCCAAAAATTTCTTGTAAATAACTTCATCTTTTACCCCAAATCAAAACCCCTAATTTGGAAAAAACCCTAATTGATGATCAAAGTCAAAGTAGAAGTTGATGATTACTGCAAATCTGCAAATCATGAAAGTGGACGCTGAGCGACCATCTCGATATGTGTCGATCCATTCTCTTTCTTTCAATTTCTTCATTTCTACAATACTTTCTTTACTCTATCTCTTGAAAGAAAAAAAAAAAAAAGAAAAAGACAGTTGTATAATTTATCTTTTGAAAAAGGTACTTCCTCCGTTTTCGTATTTTTGCAACAATTTCCATTTTATGAATACTTGCAACAAATTATTTCTTCTATTTTAGGTATGTTTTTTTACAATAAAATTACAACTTTACCCTCAATTACTAACTTAAATCATTCATTATTATATTATAATATTTAATTAATGGGAAATTCTATACGGTAGCATTGAGGTTTTACAAAYTACTCCTCGAAAAATTTGGGTTTAATTTCAATTTGATTGCAAAAATTTTGCACGAAAATTAGGGTTATAATTTCCCCCAATTCGATTTTTACTCGAATTTCTTCTAAGATAATCAGGCATTGAAAAATCTTGGAAAACTTGATATATCTTGCCCGAAAATTGGGAGAGCTGCTTGAAAAATCTTGCTCGAAAATCAAGAGAGCTGCCGCAAAGGTGGAGAGAGAGAGAGGTGGTGGCGAGGTGGGGTGGTTGGGTGGGTGGTGGTGGCTTGCGTTGGGTGGGAGCGTTGGGTTGGGGCGTGGTTGTGGGTTGGGTGGGTGCTATGGGTAGTTGGGTGGTGGCTTTGTTGGTTGTTGGTTGAGTGAGGTGAGGTCACCATATAGAAAATGAAACCTAAGGCCACGATATAGAATTTTCAAAGGCTCAGTGCCACTAGATTAACGAAACTTAGTTGCCACCGTGTGTATTTTGTAAAACCTCGATGCTATCGTATAGAATTTCCCTTAATTAATCTAATCTATCTATAACATCAACCATAATCACCACCCACCTCTTTATCTATCTTATCTCCTCCATTACCACCCACCTCTTTCTCTCTCCTCTCTCCATCTCCACCACCACCGCCGCCCACCACCATTCTCTCTCCGATCTCCATCAACACCACCATCATCTTTCTCTCTACTACCATCAACATTACCACTACCATTCTCTCTCCTTTTTCCACCACCATCACCGTCCTCTCACCTCTCTCCATGAACACCATCATCGTCCTCTCACTACCCTCAACACCATCGCCGTCCTCTCAGTACCATCAACACAAAGGCCATTCACTCCATCACAACTGCCTTCTTCTGCCGCTCCCTAACCACATTGGTGAGTTTAGATTTAATTGAAGAAATTGAGGAAAAACCCGGTTTTTGAGGAGATTGTGGTTGTTTTAGGAGAGAAGGAGATTGCAACATTTGTGAGGAGAGAGAAAGAGAGAACGATTACGGTGACTTCGAGGTGGTTGGTGGTGTCGGTGTGCCCTTAGCTAGTGGCGTGGTGGTTTCGATAMTGTGTTGGTGATTTCGGCAGTGGGCTTGTGGRGTCGGTCGTTGMGTGTTGATTGGTGGTTTTGGTTGTGGGGTGGTTGGTTTCAGAGGTGGGGTATGGTGGGCTGGTGTTTTCTCATGATTTATTTAATTACACGTATTAAACTCCATATCAAATCCCAAAATAGTTGTGCAAACCCACTTTGTTGCAACAAATTGAAAACGGTAGAAGTAGCTGAATTTTTTTATTTTATTTTACTGGTGCTTTTTATGGATAGGGATAGTGTAATTTTTTTAATTTTATTTTATTGCTGATATTTTGGGAGTGGACAACTGTAATTTTWTTAACGAAAAATTGATGTTAATCATTCCACCTTCTAGTGGTCTTCCCATATGAATCGTACTTTAACTTAATTACCGGTTAATCCAACATTTACTTGGGATCTTCTAAAATTCGACCCTTTTACCTAAGACTTGTTGATGCAAATTAATCATATTTTTATTTTTTCACCTTTGTGTTTTCCCTTCAATATCATCTTACTTTCTCCATTACGAGTTTCCTCCTCCTCCTCCTCCTCCAAACCAGTAATAATTTGATGAACTTAGGCTTGAGATTTCAATGGAAAAAATGGGATCAACAGTTAAGAACGCTCATGTGACTGTCACATCTCACATACTCCCATAATTAGCATGAGTCTTATGAAAATGTTACCTGTTAGAAGGGGTTACAAAGACTGACAGAAAAAATGAGAAAGCATACCCTATTGTTCAGATTATACTAGAATTACGCTTATTACGGATTAATATAGGAAGACCACCCATAGTTGGAATTAATGTTGTGAATTTTTCTTGAAAAAAGGACTATTTAAACGTGGAAAGTGACAAATAACTTTAAATTAACATTTTTTTCCTTTTTCTTTTCAATTTCATATACGGTGCGATAAAAAGGTGTAAAGTAAGAGGATTGATGATATAGAAAGAAAAGATGAGATGGAACGAGAGGATGGAAAAGGATAAAAGACGAGAGGAATTGAGGAAGAAAAGAACATACCTGCATTCTTCTTTCTCAGTTTTTTATTTTTTTCTTCTCCACTTTTTTGTGGTCTTCTTTCTTTCTTTCTTTCTTTCTTTCTTTCTTTCTTTCTTTCTTTCTCTTCTAATGGTGCTGGGGACGGCAGTCGGCTGTCCTTTTATTTTATTTTTATTTTTTTAATTTTTCCTTCTCTTCTCTATAGTTGGACTCTAAGCTCACTTTCTGTTGTTAAGGTAATTATATCGTGTGGCGAAGCCATGATAAAGAGCTATAACACTGTACGGCATGCTGATATCTCAGAAACTGAATATTTAAGCAAGCACAAAATAGCGCGCTTTAAWCGCACCTAGTCTAAATCACCTTGCCTAGAGTTAATTTAGCGCTCACCCCTGTGCTTGTGCTTCGAGGCATGCTTTTTCAAATGGGCTAATTATTGAAAAAAGCAATAAATATGAAAAACACTCGAGTGCAATGAAGATATGATTAAAGCATGAGGCAGTAGTTTGCTAGCAAGCAGCATAATCAAAGGTTACCCTTTTTTTCTAATTAAAGTAACAATATTTGTGTTTGGTCTACTTAGAAGCTAGAATTCACTTTTTTGAGGCATGATATGGTTTTGCTTTGAATTATTTATATTTGGGGCATTCCTAGAAATTTATTTTTGCTATGACATAATGTAAGGCTGAAATGCTGTGCATTATACTCTAGGGTTCCTCGTCAGGTTTAATTCTTTTTGTTCATTGTTGGTTCATTTGTAGAAATTTAGTGTTGATATTTCAGTCTACCTCTGCTATTGCATGTAAATGTAAGGCTAAAATTTTGCGCATTTTACTTGGATTCTTTCACATCTTTACTGCTTTTTGTGAAGGTGGTCTTTGGTGTGTATGAACTTAGCTCCCCTTTTAAATTCTTGCGATGCTTTAGGCTTAGGAATCTTGTATGTATGTAGCTCTTTGTTTGTCCCTCCTCTTTGTATAGTAGCTTCAGATTGTTGGGTTGTAATTTTTTATGGTTTATTGTGTGGTTCTATGTTGCCAGGATTTGGTTTAGACATTGTTGTATTTCAATGACTGTTTTTTGTATTATGGTCTCTCATCTTGAATGAAAAGTGATAACTAAGTTTGATGATTTTTTGAAGAAATCAACTTTTTATGGTTGCAGATATGCGCATTTGTTTCCCAAAGATGAGGAGGCTTTTGAAAATTTCAATGCAGTTTCAACCAAACGCCTTGACGAGGTTTGTGATTTAAATGATTATAATGAGAGGTGGTTCCTTGTCTTTTGCTCTTCCCTTCTTAAAAAAGAGAAAGCAAAAATAGTGGTTTCATCACATCATTGCAAACTCGCCCCAGATATGATGAGATCATGTTAACATTAGATGTTGTATAAGCATTAGCAAATGATCATAGAAAATCCACAGGTGATCCTAGAAAAGTTATCGATTTATGGATGATTTAATGTCAATAGGAATGCATGAATTAGACAATGCCACTACTACGAATTTCTCACAGACTCTTTGGGAGTCTTGTCTCTCTTATTAAGCGACCACTCAACTATACCTGAGGTGTTTCTTACCTTATAATGTAATTAAATTTATGTGACTTTGAAATAGGGAATTATATATATGGCCTTTGTTTTGTAGCTGCCTCTATATTACCTGCTAATCACGATAGTGCTTCTTAGGGTGCTAACAGTTTAGTTCATGCAAACAGGCTAACAAGATTGGAAAAATAAATCTTGCTGCGACGGGAAAGGACCTTATGGATGATGAAAAGCCAGGAGATGTGACCATAGACCTTTATACTGCTTTAGATTTGGAACGTCAAGCTGTTGGTGAATCTATTTCAGAGCTAGAAAACAGTCAAACATTAGGTCTTCTCACTGGCTTCCTTCTTGTGGATGATTGGTATGTGTCTACTTTAGTCTTCACTGTGTTTGTCTGCCCTCCACTAAACCACTTTTTCCATTATTTTTTGCACTTGTGCTGCTTCCAAGGTTTTAGTTTGTTGTTTGCTGTATTGTGATATTTTTCTTCACACCTCTGTTTTATAATTGTTTTTATTTTATCTTATATCATCATATGCCTTGTCTTAATGCTTGACATTTGATCCTTAAAACTCAGTCCTTTGTTATTTCAATTTGGTTTCCAAGTTGCTTTTTGTTGGCTCCTTTGGTACATGATTATGTATGCTTTCGAAAAGTTATCTATATGACATGATTATCGTGTACTAATAAAAAATAACCTAGTAAAACTAACTAATGTAGCTTGTGGTAATAGGGTCGAATCCACAAGGAAGCAGCAATCAATTATTAATCGATTATAAGCATCTAAACTAATAAAGGGCCTTTGATTAATTGTATTAAGCTATTAGTAATGAAAGCAATGAATTAAATTTGAATTAATTATAAGAAGTTAGGGCTATGGTTCACTATAGCAACAAATTAATAATAATTAGTAATTGGGCATCAACAATTCACAATAAGGTACAATCGAATAGGGTCAAAGTTCTCTCGAATCAAATGAACCATAGAACTACTACTAACCGTATCTCTCGACTTAGGATAGTCTCGTTCTACCTAACGTAGATCTTGTAATAAGTCTCAATCATTAGATCTAAAGACTCGTGACTAACCTAATTAAGCAATTAAGTCGGGCCCTACGAAATTGATTAACATGAACAACAATCAAATAGGAATTTGATAAGTTGCCAAATCAAGAATTGAATCAAACCCAAATAAAGTTAATCACATTGCTATAGATCCTCAATCACCCTAGAAAAGGAACTACTCACACATATTGCGATTAATCATCATAATAACAAGTAGGGCAAACATAATTAAAGGCATGAACAAACTAATAACAATAATAAAGAAGATTAAGAATTAAGGAATACCAAATCGCGCAAAGAATGATCAACTTTTATTGAATTGAAGAATTTCAAAGCAAACTGTCATCTAGGGTTCTTTTAGAGAGAATACGTAACTGAAAGCTAAACTAAAATCCGATGATATGAGGTGTATTTAAAAAAAAGGATTTCTCCCTCTTATATACAACATAAGCTAAGATAGAAGAGCCTAAGGTATATTACAATAATAGCCCTCAAAATACGTCGAAMAAAATAAATAAAAAACCTCCTAAACGGTCAGTTATGATCCAATCCGATTGGTTAGGACATGAGTTCGCGGCAGTGGGCCATTTTTCGAAGGCCATATCTTGAGTTCTAGGCATCCAATATAGGCATATGACCTATCGTTTCGAAGCTCTTTAAGTCTAGTTTCCAACCCAATTGGAATCGCATCAATCCAATGTGTAGAAGACGAAATATAGTAAAAAAAGAGAGCATGTGTCCGTATTTATACTTTGTAACAATCATATTCCTTCGTTTTCAACTCGAATTTACTCTTAAAAGCTCTTTTGTGATCCTCAGGGATGCAATCTCATTAATACTCCATCCAAACCATGCTAACTCTCAAATAAATCCTTTGTGCTCCAAATGATGTCGGGAAGGAGGAAATTATATCTTTATAACCTACAAAACACTAAAAGAAGCATTTGTTGGTAGCAATTGGCTCAAACGAGCTTAAAGCAATGCCAATAAGACAATAAAAGAGAGTGAAAACATGATATAATATCAACATATCACATGTCAATATGTCATATAGCATTTTTGGAAACACGCATGTTACTAAATTAAGTTTGGGCTGTTGGGGGAATGAGCAGTTTTTAAGGATTTAAGGAGAACTCCTATTTTGGAATGAGCAGTTATTCCTATTTTTTGCAATAGTTATACCTTAGGGAGGATATTGTTCGTGTTCCATCGCTTACTCTACTGTCTTTGATATTTATGATGGTTTTGGATAAGTTCTCTTCAATTTTAGGTTCAATAATTTTTATTTATTTAATTATGGTGTCAATGAAAAGAGGGACGAAGAGTGGTTGCTTAATGTAKTTAAGAGCCTTTTCTTTTGTTGCAACCTGGTTACCACTTTGAATGTATTTTGATGTTAGTTACTACTTTCCACTGTAAAGAAAAATCACGAAACTCAAATTGGTCACTGGTAAACAGAGTAAGTATTTAGTTGGAATTTGATCACTGAATGGTAATTCACTTTTGTTTTATTTGTTTGTTTCTTAAAGGAGCACAAAGAGATCATCCTTCCCCTGGTTCTCCTAACACCCTTGGTTGTTTTGTCATTGATTTCCAGGTATCATGCAAATATTTTATTTGAGCGTCTCTCTCCTCTGAACCCGGTCATATGCTCGATTTGCGATGGGCTGTTCAGGTATTCAAGGACATCATATACTTTTTTTTTTTTTTTTTTTTCTCGCATAAATGTGCAATTATTTGCATCCTTTGTGCAGTTGCTGTAAGCTGTGAAATGTTGCCATGAATTTGTAGATTACTGTCTACTACTTATCTGGTGTTTGCTTTCTTCTATGCTACCTGCTCTTTAGAAAATTCCTAGCATATTGGTCATTGAAAATGATGTGGTAGTTTTAGGACTGATTGTATGTAAAGAATTGCCCAATGTTACATAATTCCCTGAACTACCTATGAGTGGAAATAGGCAAATTATGTTATTTTTTCGCCTTCTTTATTGGCTCATTTTAGTTGGACCACAGTTTCAAAAAGTGAATTAAGCAGCAAATTATGTACACAAGAAGCCACATAGCTTATTTCCTTCTCTTATTTTTTAATTATGAAAGCACGTGCTTTTATCCGATTGCCACACATGTGTTCTTTTTTTAATATAACTGATTTTTGCTCATTAAAACCTAAACTGTGCCTTAAGGTGTGTACCTTGTCTGTCACTCTAGTCTTGCACCTCCCATAAAAGCATGCAAACACATGAAGCTCACTSTTTCACTCCTTTRCGATCAAGGGAGGCCCTTCGCTCAAGTAGAGCCCCAAGCCTGGTATCTGGATGCACCAAAGGCTTAGATGGGCTTTTTAGTGAAATTCACAAACTCAGATTGTTGTCCAATGTCTAGCAATTATGAAGAAGGCCACAATTTGAGGCTTATGTTCACTTCACCGAATTTCAGTGGATTTTTTTTAGGGAAATTCCCAGTGGTCTTTCCAAGCCTTTTTAATTTCTCAATGGTATACCTTTGATTTTCAAAATCTTGAAAATAATCCCAAACTACTAATCACTTTCTAACCGTGATATAAGTAGCATAATTTCTGTTAAATTACTGTTAAGTCGGGGTTTGCTATGTTTAATCATCTAACATTTTTCAAGTAGCATGGTTAGGGGTTTTCCTCCATCTTGTTTATTTTTTCCCTCCTAAACTAGCTTACTGCTGCTATATATGGAGTATAATTGAATGTCCCACTTTTCACCTCATTTCTTCTTTTTTTTTTTTCTCCACTTTACTTTGCTGCTGTTGCTATGTCGAACTTCTAAGTCATCCGTGTAATGCTTAAGTAATGGATTGTCTGGGTAATGCTTTATTTTAAGCTTGTCGCCATTTCAAAGTGGAATCATTGATGCTAGTGTATTTTTTACTTATGATTGAATAAAGTAAGCTTGTTTGCAATGTACTTTAATACATCTAGATGTGTATAAGAGACAGGTAATGGATTGTCTGGGTAATGCTTTATTTTAAGCTTGTCGCCATTTCAAAGTGGAATCATTGATGCTAGTGTATTTTTTACTTATGATTGAATAAAGTAAGCTTGTTTGCAATGTACTGTAGTTCGCATTGCTCACTTATTTAGTAGTAATGAGCTGGCACTGTTTTCATGCTTGCAAGTTGCTCCAATGAGAGAAGTTACTGCACTTCATATGTTACCTTTTCAATTGACAACTTTTCTCTCTTTCTCGCTCTCTTTTTTTTTTAAGGTAAAAAATAACAAAAACAACAAGTTAACCATGTTTAGTAATTGCTAGGTTAATAGCCCAAAAATTATGCCACTAATATGATGGTTAGTAAGTGATTAGTAGTTTGGGATTATTTATGGGATTTCAGAAAACAAAGGTATTCCATTGGGAAATGAAAATGGCTTGGACACACCATTGGAAATTTCCTAAATTTGTAAGTTATTGCTGCCAAATGTCAACTAAATGCAAACCCAATTTGATAGGTTGACTTTTAAACATATAGAGGCTGTCTCTTATACACATCTAGATGTGTATAAGAGACAGTTGATGAGTAGTTTGGGATTATTTATGGGATTTCAGAAAACAAAGGTATTCCATTGGGAAATGAAAATGGCTTGGACACACCATTGGAAATTTCCTAAATTTGTAAGTTATTGCTGCCAAATGTCAACTAAATGCAAACCCAATTTGATAGGTTTTTTTATATATATATATATATATATATATATATATATATATATATATATATATATATATATATAGAGAGAGAGAGAGAGAGAGAGAGAGAGAGAGAGAGAGAGAGAGATAGAGAGAGTGGGTTTGGAGAAAACTAAAAACTAGAACATTTTACGTATACAATTTAGGACATTTTTACGATTTAGGACATTTTGTGATTTAGGACATTTGCATATACAATTTAAGACATTTTTATGATTTAGGACATTTCTGCATACAATTTAGGACATTTTTACGATTTTGGACATTTTGTGATTTAGGACATTTCCATATACAATTTAGGACATTGCGACAGTTTATGACATTTTAGCGATTTAGGACATTTGCGCATACAATTTAGGACATTGCAGTAGACGTGGCGTGTGGTGTGTTGACGTGGCGTGTGGTACTGATGTGTTTTGCTGACGTGGCGTGCTAACTTGGTGCTGACGTGGCATGTGGTGTGCTGATGTGTTTTGCTGACGTTGCGTGCTGATGTGGCGTGCTGACTTGTTGTGCTGACTTGTTGCTGATGTGGCCGGTGTCAAATTAGTTTAATGGATGTGATTTTAAAGATGAATGGTTGAGATTTTAGGTTTTTTTCATATATATATAGACACACACACACACACACACACATTTTGGTTCATATGAGACCCACCCTTATTGTGAGAACTATGAAAACTTTAATCTAAGCCATTTAAATCAATTCAAATCAATCTCAAACCATTAATTAATTAATTATTTTTTTTTCTCTTTTTTCGCTCATCCCTCTCTCTCCTCCTTCATCCTTTCTCCTCCTCAACCCTATCTCTCTCCACCACTACATTGCCAATCTACCACGTCAGCTCACCGCCACACCCCAAGTGAACTAGATCACCGCGATGCAACCCCTCGACATAGACCCCACCGAACCAGACCCGATGCTTGCCAATTGTCGCACCACCAATTCGCAACCCCACTCCACACACCACCGAATACAGGAGAACCACGACCCTACCTCACCGTCGCACCACCCTCCGCACTTGGATCGCCCTTCGAATTAGCCCAACGACCTAACCACGATTGTTCGAATTAGGTTTAGGGTTTTGTTTAAGGGGTTTGATTTTGGGGATTTTTGTGGTGGTGGTGGGTGCGAGGATTGGGGATGTGGTCGGGTTTGGGCTCGGTGGTAGCGTGTGGGTGGGATGAGGCTTGGTTGTGAGGGTTTGGTTGGGTGCGGGCTCGATGGTGCGAGCGGGTTTGGCTGGGCTCGCTGGAGGGAGATACGGGTGGGTTGGAATGGTGGTGTAGTGGGCAGTGGTATGGTGGTGGGGCTGAGTGGTGGTGCGGCTGGGCTAAGGCTCAGAGGTCTTGAGTGGTGGTGTAGGAGGTGAGAGAGGAGAGAGAAATATGTTGGAAAAGCATAGAACATGAAATCTATATACGTAGGACATGAAGACTAAAAATTTAGAACGTGAAAGTTATATGTGTAGAACATAAAAATTTAAAATCTGCGCTGCTTGGACTATTCCCTTTTCGCTGCCGTATTTGGTCGACACGGGATACGGGTTGCACGGTTGCACCCTTGTAAAGGAATTCAGACTCTTCCCTTTCCCCGCCATTATTGGTTTCTGATTTTGGTTAGATAGATCTGCGAAGGTCGAAGGATACTCCATTGTTGCAGGCATGAAGCTCACTCGTGAGCGGGATTTGTTTTTCATTATTTTTTTAACTTGAAATAACACGTGACTTCTGAGTAATTTTGTTTTAAAAAATGAAATTGTATCATTGCTATCACTCTACAACTTTTTAATTACTCCACTATTTACTATCCACTACTTTAAAGGCAACACAAATATTTTTATGACTTTCCCCTATTCCTTGACTTTTCAAACTTCAGTTTGAATTTTTAATTTATCTACATATGATAAGAAAGTACGTGTAAGTACTTTGACTTTTCAACCTTTATTTTTCATGTTTAATTTTTTAAACTCATTGAACGACTAATTAAAAAAAGTAAAAATTTAATTTACTGTTGTTTTTTACAAAAATAAAATAAAAGATACTCTTTGTCCCAGTGTCCATATCCTATTTTCGGACTCTTCGAAAACACGTCCCTGTGTCGTTGAATTTTAAAAATGAATGTCCGACACTTGGACACGTATCCGAGTCTAACTCCCATACCCTAGTCCGAGCAGCTTAGGTAAAATTTAAAACATGGAATCTATAAGTGTAGAACATAAATGATAATTTGTAGAACATGAAGATTGAAAGTGTAAAACATGAAAGTTAAAAGTGTGGAACCTGAAAATGTATTTATTGAAACCATAGAACATGAAAGTATAATGTATAGAACATGAAAATAGTTTAGACTAGCATTGATATTCGTAAAATTTATTGTTAATCTAAGGGATATTATTGAATTCCCATAGTTCTCACCTATATATATACATTATATATTGTTAATCTAAGGGCTATTATTGACAGCACAGTTCTTGCATTAAGAYGTGATGAGGGAAGGAGAGAGCATTCAGAGTGATATTAGTCTGGAAACAATTTTTATTGTGTAYTTGTGCTTATGATAATTAGCTGTGCGAGAATATTGGGTTATGGTGTTGAATCTTAGAATGAGTGAAGATTTTGTTTAACCCTACTGTACAGTTTATAGTTGTCACAGTTTACCTTGGATCAGTTTTGGATAACCCCTATTTCATAACCTATCATTGACTTGCTAATGGAACTTGTAGTGATGGTGATGCAGCATGATGGTACYTAGTGAGTATTACTACATGCTTCTGGCTCTTAAGGCGACTCTTTGATTGTTTAAAAGTTGTTCATTTAAAGGTACAGGCTAGTGTACAACTATTCAGTTCCTGCTAATTTATTTCTTTATTGTGTATTTTAGGCTTATTGGAAAATCAATCTCTTCAGCATACAATATTGTCCGTAAACTGCAATTGGACAACACAATGAATGACCCCAAAGCATTGGAGCCTGCAGATTCTTTGCYTAGCTCTCTGTTTATTTTACCCAAAGAACTTTTCGAGATGCTTGTCTGCYCTGGACCTTATTTATACCGTGATACTTTGTTGTTGCAAAAGGTGAGTGTTTTGTTTCAATCTGTTCTTTACAATATTTTTCCTTATTCTTCTGCTAATGTATATATAAATCCTGAAAGGTTTGTAGAGTTTTAAAAGCCTACCACCAGTCGGCTCTTGAATTCTTAAGCAAGGGTGATGGGGCTTCTGTACATGTTGGCGATGTCAATGTAAATCCTCGCTTGCATCTAAGAGAAGCAAGGTCGAGGATTGAGGAAGCACTGGGTTCCTGTCTGCTTCCTTCGTTGCAGCTGGTACCCGCAAATCCTGCCATTGGCCAAGAGATCTGGGAAGTGTTGAGTCTTCTTCCTTATGAGGTATAAATTTGTAAACTGCAATTGWTGCCTTCTGATGTTAATAACTGAATCATAAAGACCTGTAATGTATTGTTTTGCTTAGGTGAGATATCGTTTATATGGTGAGTGGGAGAAGGATGATGAGCGTATACCTATGATTTTGGCTGCAAGGCAAACAGCTAAGGTAACCGTAGTTTGAGACGTATTGTCAGTTATTAACTTAATCAATGTATATCTGATGTTCCATTGTTTTGCATTTGTAGTTGGATACAAGGAGGATCTTGAAACGGCTTGCTAAGGAAAACTTAAAACAATTGGGTCGTATGGTTGCTAAGCTTGCTCATGCGAATCCCTTGACAGTTCTTCGGACAATTGTTCAGCAGGTACGTCACWATCAATGTCAAGCAGCATCTTTACTTATTTAGTATCTTGTTCTCATCAATTTAACTTGTATTGCTCTTGCAGATTGAGGCTTACCGAGATATGATCATGCCTGTTGTGGATGCATTCAAATATTTGACACAGGTATGATTGTTGTCCTCATATTGTCAGGCTTTATTCTTTATTCTGTCATCTTGTCTTGTCTTCAGGGTCTTACGGAGAGTAAATGTTATGAATGCCAATGCAGCAAATCACTTACATGATCAAGATAATTGAGCTGCTTATTGTTTAACTTAGTGTAGTTCATATGCTCTTAGAATATCTGTGGTCCTATAAGTGTTTATGGCTATAGCTATTCATCTGTTCAAGGGGTACTAATCATTGACAACTCATCCGTGGCTGAACATCTTTTATAAGATCTTTACTAAACATTTCTTTCTAGGGCAGCTTTACTATTGATAAAACTAGTTTTCTATGCACGCGATGTGTGCGGCAACTTTTCATTCATACTCAGTTTTTTTTATTTTTTTTTTATTTTTTTTTTTTATTTGCACCATTGCAAGCTTTACGATTTTTTAGGAGACTATTAATAAGAGTGGGGTTATGTGCAAGTTGAATAATATTTAATTGAAAGTTGCAAGTGGTTGAATTTTTGTATGGATGAAATTGAAAGTAGGAAGGGTAATAAATGTGATTGAAGGTTTTTCTATTGAAATTGAGAATTTGTTATTAAATATTTGATGGGGTCTACATACTTAAAATAGAAATGGTGCAAGTAATTTTGAACGTCCAATTGAGGTATATGGCGCAAGTAAATAGAAACGGAGGGAGCATAACTTTTAATGGCAAAGTAGTTCAACAATTTAACATATCGACAATAGAAGAGAGAATTTTATTTATGACAGAAAATTTAATAATGCAACTTTTTATTGTACTTAATACGTAATGTAAACCAATCAAGTTGAAAATTGTTTTATGGTTATATGATGTTCGATAGGCTCCAAATTAGACTTCTAGTTTTGTTATTGACTTATTAATAGTGAATTATGGTGTTAACAATAATCTTTTTGAGTATCATTTCAAATAAATAGCATTTTTCCTTATTATGGAAAGTCATAATAAGTGTAAAATGATGTTTAATTTGAAATATGTATTAATTGAAAAAATTATATTCATGTCAAGTTTCTTGAATTTTGAAGTAATTAATTATGGTTGATTTTTTTCCCCCTTGACTTTAAATTAGTTATCCCACTGGTACAGAAATCATAATCCAATCCTACTAATGGAGTGTTTTTTAAAATAATTTTTTTTTTCTTGGAAAAGGATAATTAAATAATTATGGTAATTTTTTTTTTGCATGTGACTTTGGATTGATTGAAAGCTTGATCTTAATTGTTTAAAACACCCATTAAAAACAAAAGAGATAATATTTAGTAAGTGTAATTTAGTAAAATCATGTGGACATCATATGAATGACGATTCTACCCTCATCCATTTTATTTTTGTAATTCAATTAGTAAGGTCATTTTAGTTTTTTTGGGTGGACACCATCACCACCTCCCCCCTTCCCTTATATAATATAGATTAGTTATATTTTCTTGGTAAAAGAAGGGGAGTTTTGATTTGATGCATCTTTGAAGATGTTGAGCCTGGAWTAATTGGGATGTTTTAAACAGCCTCAGAGTTTTGGCTTCTAGAATGGCACTTGGATGCATTTCATCCTCTTTTTTGCTGCTTCAAAATTGTATCCTCTTGACATTTTGTGTTTCTTAGTTCCTAATTACTATGCATGGTCTAATGGACTTTTATTGAAACAATTTTTTATGGTTATACCATTGTGTAAATTGGAAATGCTAGCCTCAATCAGTTCTAGTGAGTAACCTTGTTTTATTATAGTTGAAAGGACTTGAAACCTTTTCTTTAGTTTCTTTCATTAATTCATGTTTAATCAAGTGATTGAGGTACTTCTATTCAACGAAATTCTAAGTTTCATGATCATTCAAATTCAAATGTTTGAGTCAAACCTAGTGCAGGAGTCCTATGTTTAGGAAATCCTAACTTAAGCTAAAAATTAACAGCCTAGGACCTGATTGAGCTGAGCCTTTTCTTTTTCCCCCTCTTTTTTTGCCTAATAAAGTCATGTCCAAACTTACTAAATGTGCTATAAAAAGCCATCAGCTTTCATTTTTGTAAGGGGGTTTTTGAGCTTTTACAAAGCATTTATGTATGGGTAAGCTGTACCTTCTAGTTGAAGCCTTTTCTTCTTTGTATTAACCCACCATGGGTTTTAGCATTGATCATATA
>SNQN01001830.1:45987-85674 GCA_008642245.1 Bassia scoparia
TATATATATATATATATATATATATATATATATATATATATATATATATTGTGTTATTAACATTCTTTTCTTTTGTTCTCCCTCCGTCACTAAAAAAATAATAAAAATCAACAATTTCTATTTTTAGGTGTAACAAAAAAGATTAAACAATTTTATCATTTCCTTAATGGTCTCCTTATTTTTTCTCTCGCCTCATTTTACCCAAAGAAAACCACAAATCTACCTGTTTTTCACATGGGCCAATCCTTAGTGGCCCCATTCTTTTTTTTCTCTCCTAATTTAACCTAAATAAACCCAGTAATATACCATTACCAAATTTTGCAAAGGAGTCCGTGTCTAATACATTTGTTGTTTTTTTTCAATAACGTACGGAGTATTAAAGTTTGTATCCGCAACAGTTGATTATTACAAATAATGGAAAGTGAATGTTTGTCTGTGCGTTTCGCGGAACTCTTATAAAAACTGTAACACCCCAATAATTCTCCCTTTTTGTCTGTAAAATATTTAGCTGAAAATACGGAGAACTATTGACATGTCACCGCCACGTGTTCAAACGTTAAGGCTAAAACAATATTTTTGCAGCGGAAAACCAAGAATAAGAAATAGTTGAATTAAAATATGAAATACTAAACATAACTCAATTGAAACTCAATTAACAAGTTGGAACCAATGAAGGCCCTTATTCGTAAACAAAGGTAAAATCCCCTATTAGGAAAATCTGAAATAACAAACCGTTCTTTAAAGTCTACAGATCCTGAAATAAATAAATAAAGCACAATCGACTCTTCACTCAACCCATCCATCAAAGCTGGTCACCTTATTGTAAATCTTGTGAAAAGTCATGCTCCCCCATAATTTCCAAATGGAAATAAGATCATCACAAGGTCCACCAAAGAAAGAATTGTGGGACCACACAAACACAAAACACAAATCAGCAAGCTGAGTACATATATCCTACGAAACCAGAAAACACCATCATCTCCCTTAACTGGACATATCAAGTTACGAACACCTACTTAGAACAAAAAAAACCCAGGTGGTATTCACAACACTCAAAAACATCTTTTACATATACAGCTGATCTAAACTCAAACCCAAAGTCATCAATTACATAATATTTACAAGTGCTCCAAACACACTCAATCCCAACGTTATCAATTACATAATATTTCAGTGCTCCAAACAACTCATCCCAAAATTATCAATCTGCTCCTGTTAACATACATTAGTACCTACAAGAATAGTTTAACTCGACTCCCATCACATGTCTCATATAGTTTATTATATTTGTTATGATTTGAGCAATAGACAAGGTTGTCCAATCCCAGACACACGAGGTGCCAAGTTCAATCCCAGAACACTAGGTGCCACGTTCAATCCCAGACACACCAGGTGCCACAGTTCAATCCCAGACACACCGTGCACAGTTCAATCCCAGACACACCAGGTGCCACAGTTCAATTCCAGACACACCAGGTTGTGTCACAGTTCTATTCCAGAACACACAAGGTGCCCACAATTCAATCCCCATGCCTCCCCGTCGGAAGACATCAATGTTCAATAACAGATGGCGAACGGGCGCGATCCGTCACCATAGTTAGATGAGATCTCAAACTAACCCTATTTTAGATAAAATCCGTTTTTTTCAAAATCAATGTAAAGAGACGCGTTGAATCAGTACGGCCCGAGAAGGAAGCGAATAAAATCGCAACCCAACCCCTGATTGTCATACTTCTAGACGGCACAAATCTAGAGTTTTTATTGCTCATGTCATATTTTATTATTAATTGTTAATTAACCGACAACACTTATGATCGCAAACAAGACACAAATTTCCAATACATCCCTTTGACAAACATTCCTTTAATTTAATAAACCTTGTTGAACAAGCCAACTAACCTCGTACATTAAGACTTGAATTCTTCCCTTTTACTCAACTCATACATTATTGTTGAAACGAGTAATAAAATCACCTCGTGGATAAGTTAAAACTGTGACTCCACTAAATTTCAACCCATTTATAAAAATTTAACCTCATGAAACAAGTGATACTTGACTACTCTTAATTCATTCCTGTATTATAAACCACCTCATGGGACAAGTTTTAACTTGACCTCACTTAATCATCAATAGACCAAACCAGTTCATTTAAGACAAAAAGACCATCAACAAACGTCATATCAATCTCAAGAGTAGACATTTACATTATCCTCAATTCACAAACATAGCCAAAAAGAAAATAGTAATTTTATCGTGCTACCAAACAATTCCAAGGAAGTTTCCTAACATGCCTATGTCTCAATAACCTCAAGCATACATATACATCAATGATTTCCGCAAGTAGTACGTACCTTGAAAAGAAAACATCCAGCTATTTATTTTTTCCACTTCAATAATCACTCCATGGAAGACTTCCTCCTACAACCAAGTAGAAATCAATTTACTATTGATTCCTAACCCAAAATGACAGCAATACATATTCCCTTGAAACCCCTAAATTTTAGTAAATCAACCTCGAACATGTTTTAAAGATTAGCTTCAACGCTTATATAATAAACCATTCATTTATTTCTTTTAAAAACCTTAAAAGCCATATCTTTAAAATGTTAAAATCACATTTTGAATATGTTTAATACTCTGAAATAATCATAATTAACTTAATTTTCGTGCCACATATTTTTAATTAATTTTAAGAACAAAACATATCTTGCGATCGAAAACTGTCAATCTGATGTAATTATTTATTAAAATACTAAAACACACGAAAATTATGAAAATTTTACAAAAGTCTATTATGTATATAGGAAATCATAAAAAATTTTGTAAATTATTGATACAGAAAAATAAGGAAAAGTCAAAGACCGAAGATCGCTACCGGAAAACCGTCAATTCAAGAAACGATTTTTTTAAAAAATAACGTGCTTGGAAAATTATGAAAATTTTACACAATATGTACAATAGTATGTGTAACACTCGACAAAAATTTCACAGATTAATTCCCAGTATAAAAATAATTAAAATTCAAAGTATAAAAATAATTAAAATTCAAATATTAAATCTGGACAGATTGATCAAAAACGTGAAAACCCCAATTAAAACCCTAATTTTGAAATTCAATTAATCTGAAAATTCCCATTAAAATCAACATCACCAAAACTCATAAACTTTATAATCTAAGTAGATTATACTCAAAATTATTAGTATTAAACAATTGGATTATAAAAGTTTCAATCTTTAATCAAAGTTAAACAAGAATTAAAACATGAGAAACAAAGAAGGAAGAGGGGAGAGATGGACCGGCGACCGGTGGGGCTGACTGCCGGCGGCAGCAAGGAGGGGCAGCGGTCACAAGCAACCACAGCAGCAACGGACACCAGCAACTCTCGTTCTCCCTCTCTGATTTTTTTTTTTTTGGTTTGAATGAAATAGCGTAAAACAAGAGTAAGGAAAGGAATTAAAACTCTTTTACTGATTTAGGTTTAGCTAGAGTTAAATTAAATATTTTATATATTTTATTTATTTGTTTGGATAAAGAGGAAAAGATAGATTTATTTTTATCATAAGATATAATTTTTAACGGAAATACTAGAATAAATAAAATATATATCGTTTTCATGAGATAAATCCTAACATATTTATAATAATATATCCATAAAATATTGATCTTTCTTATAAAATACAACGTAGTATATTTATAAGAAAATTATTTATAAATATTCGAAAATTACGGGGGATTACAAACATTCTTCAATGAATGATTACTGTACTGCGGAAATTATTGCATTTTTTAAAATTTTAACCAATGTTGAATTCATTGCCACCCAACTTTTAAGGCCAACATCCTTCACATACACAACCTATGAAATACATGTACTACATTTGTATATATTGAATGAGGCTTTGAAAAGATTATCACTGTGTTAAATTAATAAGCTTTATTATATGAGGAAGGCTAGTTAGCTAACCCTTAGATGGTGAACTCACTTGTATATGACCCTTGCCCCTTGTCTTTGCATGTAGATATAGAATAGAGAAGTTGGACATACAAAATGTTGGATCAATGCATCAATCAATCAAAGCCTTAGTCCCATAATTGGGGTCGGCTACATAAAACAAAATGTTGGATGTACATGAACAATTTATGGATGTTGGAAAAAGAGAGATGGATGTACATACAATAAAACATGTAGAAAAAACTTTGGTGATTTTAGTATAGTGGCCATCTCATTGTTTGTGTTGACTTTGGAACTAGTTAGATGTTTACACTTATTCGATGTTTAGACTTTATTCTTATCATACAATGCATAGTTCTGACACAAGGTGGGCACTGACACAGTCTCTGTAATGCCTGGAACTGCCTTGTGGCCCAGCCTCGACAACCACATTATTGGCTCAGGTGCCAACTTTTGCAGTTTTGCAATATGGTTGAAACTCATATTCTTGATTCCACTGTCTGTTCCTTCTCTGTCAAAGAGGGAATTGCCATCTGTCAAAGAGGGAWTTGCCAAACCACATATTCCATCTTTGAATAGATTGACACGTATCTTTATCAGTTCCTGCATCACCTTTTCTTGGAAATGTTATACCTCTGCTGTGGATAGTATTTGTCATGAACCATTTTCTGTTGTGCTCATACATTCTTGTTTCATATGTGTATCAGATATGGTTTACTGTATTGGATAGTGTTTATACTGGTGGCAATGTTGTCTCTTGCTTTTCTTATTTTCTTTCTTATAGTGTTGATAATCTTCTGTTTTCAATCTTTTTATTCTTGCAAAGTTTACTTTGTCCATCTGCCTCATGTTGACCTTCACATAAATTGCAGGCACTAATCAAATCTACTAATAGACTGAGGGACTCATTGCTTCCAAAGGAAGAACCAAAGCTAGCTATCCCTCTTTTGGTGCTAATTGCACAATATCGTTCTTTGTAAGTTGTCCTTCTACATTCTTTGTTTGCGTTATGCCTTCTCACAAGACCTTTTAAAATTATAGGTTACAATGTTACATCATTGKAATTTTTTTTACGTAATTAGTAACCTAGTATGGTTGGTTACATGGACCAAAAGTGATTGTTCTGTGTAGTCATCTATCCATATTTTTCTCCTCCAACCCCTACAATGGAGAACCCCATTCCCATGCAAATCTTGCTTCATGTCGTTCCAAACAAATCATTTTCGGTTTCCTCCTACCTTGTTTGAGATCTTCATGATCCCACTCTTCCACTCTTCTTACTTGTGTTTCTTTTCTATCTTACATGTCCAAACCAATGCAGACGTTTTTCCCTTAGTTTGTCTACAATGTCTGTTAAACCAATTTCATTTCTGATTATATTCCTTAGAGTGTTCCCCATCCATCTCAACATCTGCATCTCCATGACCCTTACTTTTATTTAATGTGCTCCTTCGTAGAAGGCCCAACATTTTGTATCATAGAGCAAGATTGATCTTATGACGGTCCTATAGAATTTTCCCTTCAACTTTTAAAAGGATGCTCGAGTAAAGTGTTTCTTGTAGTACAACACAATTATTATACACTAGTCTATATTGACCAATTGTGAAGAACCTAATATCTATTTGTTAAGGAAGTGTATATCAAGTTATATAATGTTTTCCTTTTCAGGATTGTTGTCAATGCGGATGCACCTTATATAAAAATGGTAAGTGAGCACTTTGACAGATGCCACGGGGTTCTTCTTCAGTATGTGGATTTTCTTTGTAGTGCTGTCAATCCGGCAGCTGCTTATGCACAACTAGTGCCCACTCTCGATGATCTTGCTCATCAATACCACCTTGATCCTGAGGTATGTCAGAGTTTAAAGGTTGCTGGGATTGTCAGGTTGGGGAGTTTATTATAATGKGCAAGTTTGTTGTAATAGGCAGTGGCAAACATAGGATTTCCAATATGGTGTAGCACCAAGTGGTGCCAAAAATTAATGCTTGTGAAACCTTTAGGAAAAAATGCAATTATAAATCTTTAAAATAATAATAAAAAAAAGACTCCACATAATATATTTTGTTGTATGATAATGTGTATAATTATAATAGAAATGTATGGAAAAAAATTAAATTCAAGAGGGAAGGATTCGAATCTTATGAAATGAAAGCCTGAAAGGTGCTTCTTTTCATGTCCATTACTAGCAACTACTAAAATTAAATTGTAAGGGTTTCATTTTAAATAAGATCCTAGAATGAAAATATGCACTTTCTCTATTTTTATTTATTTTTTGCTTGCACCATTGAGAATTATTTTGTTTTCCACTGCATGATTTAAATGCTCTATAACTTTTGTTATCAATCGGCTAATATGAACCAAAGGTGATTATGTTGGCAAGTCATGCACATAGATTTTCCTCCACCCCCTACGATCGAGGGCCTCTCTTGTAAATCCATCTGATGTAAATCCTTTCTAACTCCTTCCCACCAAGTCATTTTCGATCTTCCTTTACCTCGTTTGAAATCTCCTCCCACTCTTTAACTCTTCGCAGCGGTTTCCAATGGGGTCTCCTTCTTACATGCCCAAACCAACGCAAGCGGTTTTTATAAATTTTGTTATACACATGAAAAATTAGGTAAAATTAATATTAATAATCTACACATTGAGACGAATCTGACAAAATCCTACACCAATGTGTTTCACAATATATACTGTATATAAGTAACAAATTTCTTATAAGAGACATTTATGAATAGTGTCACTTTGAAAAATGTTGTGAGTATAAAAGGATAAAGGAAGTACTATATATATACTATGGTACAATTAAATAATAAGGAATCGATAAGAAAAAAAATTCAAACATAATTTATTAAAGACCTGAAGAGACGTATTCCTTAAATACTGGAATTGTAGTTATTGAAGCATAATAATTTACTGATTCATAATGCATTACAGCTGGTTGTCTTTAACTGCCCTTAAAAAAGGTATGCTTGCACGTTGGTTCATAAAAATCCCGAACCTCATTTAACAAAACACTGCTGCAGAACCACTGAAGCAATAGCGTCTTTATGCTACTTTATTGGATTAAACTATGTTA
Organism: Bassia scoparia; assembly: GCA_008642245.1. Lineage (NCBI taxonomy): Eukaryota > Viridiplantae > Streptophyta > Magnoliopsida > Caryophyllales > Amaranthaceae > Bassia > Bassia scoparia. The sequence goes on from SNQN01001830.1 coordinate 53,020, forward strand.
AGCAATAACAACTTTAAGCTACTTTAATATTTAGTTTCTTGTTTAACACGTGCACCACCTTGTAGGTATGCTACTCATGTGTGGTATGATTTTATCTATCTTATATAATCCTTGTTCTTTTTTAATGTGTTAGGTGGCCTTTTTGATATATAGACCTGTTCTGAGGCTTTTCAAGGGTAGAAATAGCTCAGTCTCATGGCCTTTATGTGATCGTGGTGAGCCAAATGATGCTAGTGAACTGGTTTTGGATCTTGGACCTTCTCGTAATATTTTAAGGTATTACTTGTTGCTATTTATAGCATTTTGTTTGCAAGGTGTTATGTGTAAAATATTTGCGTCAACACATGRCTGTCTCCTTGAGGATTATAAGTTTTGAAAAATTATAGGTTTTTACTTTCACATTTCGTTGCCATTCTACTGGTTTTAATCATGTTTTGAATAGCTGGATTTTTAGTGTATTGTCTATTTGTTGCAAAAATTGCAGGTGGTCCGATCTTCTTGCCACGATTAGAACTATGTTGCCATCAAAAGCATGGAACAGCCTTTCACCGGACTTGTATGCAACTTTTTGGGGACTTACTTTGTATGATCTATATGTTCCTCGAAGTCGTTATGAGTCWGAGATTGCTAAACAGCATACTGCTCTGAAGGCTCTGGAAGAACTCACTGATAATTCAGGTTCTGCGATTGCAAAAAGAAAGAAGGACAAAGAGAGGATACAAGAGTCCTTGGATCGTCTCATGAGCGAGCTTCAAAAACATGAGGAGAATGTTGCATCTGTGCATCGACGGCTTGCAAAAGAGAAAGATAACTGGTTGAGTTCTTGTCCTGATACATTAAAGATAAACATGGAATTCCTACAGAGATGTATTTTTCCACGCTGTATCTTCAGTATGCCAGATGCTGTGTATTGTGCAATGTTTGTCCATACTCTTCACTCCTTGGGCACACCCTTTTTTAACACAGTCAACCATATTGATGTTTTAATCTGTAAAACTTTGCATCCYATGATTTGCTGTTGTACTGAGTATGAAGCTGGAAGACTTGGAAGATTTTTGTTTGAAACACTCAAGATTGCCTACTATTGGAAGGTAATGTCTCTACAGCCATTCGCTTGTTATTTGATCTGGGCAGGGATCTTATTATGTTAATTATCTCATTTCAGAGTGATGAAACTGTTTATGAACGGGAATGTGGCAATATGCCTGGGTTCGCAGTTTACTATAGGTATCCAAATAGTCAGCGGGTTGCCTATGGCCAGTTCATTAAGGTGAGTGTTAAAAATTTTGTGTTGTTTAATGTGCTCTTGTTAATCAAGTTTTCTGAGTTTAAATGCTTGAAAGAATTTGCTTGTTTGCTCAGCTTTGTTTACCTAGATTTATTATGATTATTTCAGGCTCTCTCTCTCTCTCTCTCTCTCTCTCTCTCTCTCTCTTCCCCTCCCTCTCCCTTAAGGCTTGAGCTTAAGCTTTCTAATGACTGATCTGATATTCTTTGTTTCAATTTGCAAATCACCGCCACCACAAATCTTTCCAAGGCTTGAGCTTGAGCGTTCCAATGACCAATCTGACATTCTTTGTTTAAATTCACAAAGGACTTCATGAAGTGGAAGAATCATTGGGTCATATGTCTTGGAGGGAGAGACATCTTGTAATTGTCTATACTAGTCTGAACATTAAAGTTTTGAATTTTGTATTATAAATGTTGGGTATGCTATTTCTCTGATTTTGGAAATGGTGAGTGYAATGGGATTTATACCAATATTTTGGTGACCAACTGATGCTAGTGTGGATGTAGAGGGGTTGAGAGTTCGTTGGTTTTAATTATTTTAGGGACTGACAAGAATTTTCCCTTGTTCACTTGCTCCATCTGAGAGCTTAAGTAATCCAATAGCTCCCAGAGAAGCTCCAACTTGCACCTTCTTTTTCTGTGTATTGTTGAAATTATTTATAGTAACTAGAGCATAAAACTATTTTTGCTTCTGCATCGTTTGGCCAAACTTCAGTTTCTAGGACCTAGAAACTCACTGAGATGCTTGGCCAAATTACACTACCGTATGCTTTTGGCACTGCTTAAATTCTATTTTAATTGCTTAAAGGTGTTCCTAGCCTTCTAGGACGTGAACCTTTTCTCTCACACATAGGCTCTTGGGACCCTGTTCTTCTCCATCAGCCTTGCACTTAACAGTGTTATCTGATATTGTTTCCAATTTACTTGTTATGATGACTGACTTAGACTTAGATATAGGAATAGGATTCAATAGTTGTTTACTTGTTCTGCAACTAGTTCCTTGTTTGTGCTGTCTTATTTTGGCTTATCCATTAAGAAATTGGTGGTGACTTGAACTCATGAACAACCATACACTATTCAATCCTATGGCAGTCATATTAGGCCTTGCTTTTATTTGGTTCAGTATACTTATCTGTGTTCTTTTTTTAAAAGGTGCATTGGAAGTGGAGTCAAAGAATCACTCGATTACTGATACAGTGTTTAGAGTCTGCTGAATATATGGAGATTCGAAATGCTCTTATCATGTTGACAAAAATATCAAGTGTATTTCCTGTGACGAGAAAAAGTGGAATTAACATTGAGAAACGAGTGAGTAATAAGATGGTAACTTTTGATTATGAAGCTGTTGTTTTTGACATATTATGAATCGTGTTTTTCTTGCCATTWAAATAGGTGGCAAAGATCAAAGCTGATGATAGAGAAGATCTGAAGGTTTTAGCCACTGGTGTTGCAGCCGCTTTAGCTGCTAGGAAGGTAAAWGCAAACAAAAGGAGTCGTTTATTGTCTGAATCATAATTTCAGTAATTGTAATTTACACAAAGTATGATTGGTTTCAGCCATCTTGGGTCACTGAAGATGAATTTGGGATGGGATATCTTGAATTGAAACCTGCTGCTACAGTGGCTCCCAAATCTTCAACAGGTAATGGTTCAGGAATTGATGTTTCTCAAAGTCAACCCACTGGGGGAAGAGTTGCCTCTGAAGCTCAACCTTTGGATTCAGGGACTACCCTGAAAGATCAAGCATCAGGAATGAAGCCTGCTGATGGAAYGTCTGAGAAGCAAGAAACTGTTTCCGGGATTTCTAAGAAAGGGGGTTCAGTAGCAAATGTGCCAGATACACAAGCAACAGGCTCACAAGTTGGAGTATCAAGGTCATTTGATAATCATAAGCAGGTAGATGAGCCTTCAAATAAGACCACGGATGAAACTGCTGTAAAAGGAGCTTCAAAGTCATTCATTGAAAGTGAGGTATTTCTTTTTCTTCTTGAAACATTACAGCACTTCTTCAATTATGAATTTGCACCATTCATTTCCTAAAAAGTATCAATATGTTTTCAAGACTCTATTTTGACTAGTGTGGAATATGAAAAGGATAATTGAATTTATTTGTTGATAGGTAATTATATAGTCTCTTGGTTGTGGTATTGCAGAAAGTTGCAGCTAAACGGGGCTCTGCTGGAACTGGTAAACCTGCAAAAGATGAGGGTAAGTTAGCTAAAAATGCTGGCAGAACAAGTGGTGCTCCTGGAAATGAAAAGGATCAAATCGGGCAAGCTAATACATCATCTGCCTCTGTTACAAATGGCAATTCAGCCCCATCTAAAGGATTGACTTCATCCACAAGAGTTGATGTAGAAGCTAGTGAATTTCGCGGAGAAGCTGGACCTTCAAAATCTTCTAGCGTAAGAGGTTCTGTTAGGGATGATGGAAATGATCAATCTGATCATTCTCGGGCTCAACATTCACGTTCAGCCCATTCTCCTAAGCACGATTCTGGTGCTAAGTCTGTTGACAAACAACAAAAAAGAACTAGTCCTGGAGAAGAACCAGATAGGCTACCTAAACGGAGAAAAGGTGATTCAGATATTAGAGATCTGGAGTCTGATGTTCGATTGAATGATCGAGAGAAAGCGTTTGAGCAAAGAGTACCAGAAAAATCGTATCCATCAGAGCAGGATAAGTCGATGTCTGAGGAATCAGCATACGGTTGGGCTGCTGATAAACATGGGGATAAGTCTAAAGACAAATATAATGAAAAATATGATAGGGAATATCGAGAGAAATCTGAGCGTATTGATAAACTTCGAGGTGATGAATTTTCTGATAAGTCTAGAGCTAGATCGATGGAACGTTATGGAAGAGAGCGTTCTGTGGAAAGAGTATCCGATCGAAGGATTGATAGGGGCATGGATGGAATTTCTGATAAATCCCGAGACGAAAGAAGCAAAGATGATAGATCTAAAGTGCGCTACAATGACATACCTGGTGATAAATCTCATATTGATGATCGATTTCATTGTCAAAATTTGCCACCTCCGCCCCCTTTACCACCACATGTGGTTCCACAATCTGTAGGTTCCAGTCGAAGAGATGAAGATGCTGATAGAAGATTTCCTGCTGTTAGACATTCTCAAAGGCTTTCCCCTAGACATGAGGAAAAAGAACGGAGACGGTCAGAGGAAAGCTTGCTGACTGTGCAAGATGATACTAGACGCAGAAGAGAAGACGAGTTTAGAGATCGAAAGCGTGAAGAACGGGAGGCTACAACAATGAAGGTTTGTAATGACATTTGGTATTTTGTTCATGCTAACATTTCAACCATTAATCAACTGGAAGGACTAAGCATTTAAATATTATTTTTTTGAGACCAATTGTCCAGAAAGGATCATCTTGCCAGCTGCTCTACTGTTATTTTTGGTGTTTGTTGATTGTAGTCGTGGCTCTCTCAATAAGCTATTATGCCTGTCCGGTTTTTTTTTTAAAAAAAAAAAATAAAAAAAAAATTAATGATATTGAACTGTTTACTTAAGTTAGTTTGATGTTGTCTTTGGTACTTTCTCGCTTTCCACTAACCCAGATTTACCTCTATGAATTTGATGTTCTTCTGTTGAACATTTGGTATTCTACATCTAAAAGACCAATGGTTTTCTCCATGGTTAAAGGTGGAAGAGAGAGAAAGGGAAAAGGAAAAGGAAAAGGAAAGAGAGCGGGAAAGAGATAGAGCAGGACTTTTGAAAGAGGAAATAGATTCTACTGCAGCATCAAAGAGACGGAAACTTAAACGAGAACATATTCCTGGTGGGGAACCTGGTGAGTATTCTCCTGTTGCTCCACCACCTCCGATTTCAATTGGCATGTCCCAGCCATATGATGRCAGGGAAAGAGGGGAGAGGAAAGGTTCAATGGTTCAGCGTCCAACATACTTTGAGGAACCGGGGATGAGGATGCATGTGAAAGAACCAGTGAGCAAGATGGTACGGCGTGATGTTGATCCGTATCCTTTTTATAAAATTTGTGTCTGATATTTATTAGTCATTTGGGGATGCAATCACTGACTTGTTTCATTTAACATAATTATGTGTGCATGCATGTTCATGTTTGCTTGTTGGTGGGTGGAATAGGGTTTGTTTATCGAAAGAGTATTCTATTAGATTACATGTTGGTTTGTTCAGTTGATGTGGTTCCATGGAGGTGTTAACTACTTTGTCTAAAAATTTCCCTCTATGCTCATACTTGGGTTTGACGTTTGCTTAGCAATGACAATAAAAATCGAAAAACAWAATATAATATTCAGAGGGAGAGTTAAAACAAAAGTACCAGGGATAGAGGGATTGTGAACGATTGATGAAATAGAGCGAGTAAGAGTTCTTAACCTAAAATAGAAGTATGACAATATTTTTGGAACCACCTTGGTATTAAAGCAGCAACCATTGATTGAAAGCCAAGAAATCTTCCAAGGTACAAAGTTGTACTCTTAATTTATATTGCTTCATGTCGAGTTCATCATTCTTATGTTCATAGCCTAAACATTTAGTAGCCTCCGTGAATTTCCAATGTCAACATCAAATTTAGAACCTAATAGAACCAGAGAATTAGCAATTTAGCATTCCTACTATGTTCATGTACAATCTCGTTCTGATGTGTATTATCGTTGTTGGACAAAACAAATTTTACTCATTGTCCCGAAATTCCTTCTACATGTCCTTATTTGATCAGGTGATCGCCACACCACCTCCCTACATTTTTACCATCCCCAACTGCAAAAAAAAGAATATCCAACTTAGAGAAAAGAAACCAGGAAATGTAGCACAACACTTTCATAAAAAAAAGCATGTATCTATCGTATTCATCACAGCTATGTGCTTAACTTTGTAAAACATTTCACGTGCCAACATGTAGTAGAAGAACATTTGTGGCAATGGTAGATTGTCATTGTGAGTAGCTTCACTGAAGATTTCAAAAGGTTGAGTTAAATGTGCAGTATGTCACGGTGTTTTATTAAACCTAAGCATATACTAGGATAAATAATTCTTCTATGTAAGTGCTTGAATTGATTAAATTTGTATAAGCATGCATACATATACAAGTCAGAAAGTACTTGCGTTGTATAGCACTGAAAGCAAAGTTCCACTGTAGGAGATATCGTATCTGCTTTTCAATGTGTTTGAGGACTTCCTATTTATTGTTATTATTGTTCTTATTTTCTTCTATTAAAATCTTTTGCTGTATTCTGCATCAACCTGAAAAATTATGTTAATCCTTGATGAACATCTGCCAGAATGTATGAACGTGACTGGGATGATGAAAAAAGGCAGAGAGCTGAAGCAAAACGGCGACACAGAAAATGATTCTGCGTATTCAGGATCTGTGATTCAGTGGTCTCTACATTCATACTATTGCCAAGTGGTTGGAGTTTCATGTTTTACTTGATTATTTTGAYGAATTTTGTCCTGTGTAGTCCGTAAATTTTAGTAGATTTACCATTTTATATTAGTTTGGCAACATGTATGAAAATCWTGGCTTCAGTATGGACAACATTGTAACTGGGATCATAGCTAAACCATTTCGGTAATTCCTTGGAACTAACCCAATTGTAACATAATTCAAAGATGAAGGTTTTGTATGATAATGACTTTGTAATGATAGTACTAGGAAATACCAAGATTAGATTAGGTTCGCCACTTCTTCCATCGATGAAGCAGAAGTTTTTATACATCCATATTTTATACACAAGTGCATATTTTCCAAAGTGGATAGCTGAATACATATGATGTTTTAGTTAATGTTGAGCTTCAGAACCATACATGACATGTTATTCATATATATTTTTGTGTTATTCTTTAAGCAATTGAGCCGCACAGAATATTGTAAATTTTATTTTTTTTTTTAAAAAAAAAAAACCAAAATCTTATATAACATCTCAAGCTTTTATACATTTGTAAAATTATACGGCTTTACAGGTCACTAGATTTTTGTCGAAGAGTAATAATCATCCAGTTATATAAAGAGTTGAAGAGTTGAGGTTTTGCAATTGTGGTCTATTTATTATGTTATTGGTGTTGTTGCATAAAGTGTGAAAGAAAATACAGATAAAAGGGACAAGGATTGTACAAGATATTGAAGAATACGAGTATTTCAAAGTGTGATAAGGATGATTCATCAAATGCTGATTTTTTTATTTTTTATTTTTTCACTCAAAGTATGACCAAGTCTAGAAGGACAAGGATTGTACAACACTTTGCTGAAGAAAAATAATAAAAACCATCGCAAAGCATTGAAATTTGTAAAATGTGACGAATTTATCAAGGATGCATGCTATTTTCTAAGTAGTACATGTATCAAGGTGGGGCTAATTAATTGGGTAAAACTCTAGTACTTCCTCCGTTTCTTTTTCGGCAAAATTTGGTTGTGAGAGTGAAAAAAAAACATGTGATTAGAAAATATATACTTCCTCCGTTAACGAATGTTTGCAACAAAAGAGTATTATTTGTGAGGTATAAAATATTCTTTTGTTGCAAATATTCGTTTACGGAAGAAGTAGAAAGCTATGACATGCAAATAAGGAAAGAAAAAACAATTGTCACTAATTTGACATTTCCAAATTTGACAAGAGTTGCCAGTAAAAAGAAACGGAGGAAGAAGTATATAGTTAAAAGTTCCCTGAATTGTTTGGAAAACTGTATACCAGATTACATGAATAACATCAACTACAAAGAAAAGGATGATCATCAAATATTTCGAAGATTTTGTACATAGTTATTGTTCTCCCACCAATTGCACCTCAACAAGTCCCGATCCGCCTAAAATAGTGGGAAACAAATTGGTCTTGTCCAAAAAGAAACACACACAAACAAGGCACCAAAAGATTTTTTTTTTTTTTAAAAAAAAAAAAAAAAAAAAAAAACCACATAACTAGACCCAGAGCTGCTTTGTTGCCTCCATTCTTTCAACTAAGCCACTAATTTCAGTCTGCATTCTGATCTTCATCTTGTAGTAATCCGAATGTGAAATCTCGAGTAACCTAAGCTCCTCTAATTTCTTTCTTCGCCTTTCTTCTGTCTCCTGCAAGCWCAACTTTGCAAGCTTCTCAGTGTACTCWTCTTCGAGCTTCTCTGTTCTTTCCCGCATTAACTTCTGATATACTTCTACCTCCTTTCTTGCTTCATCAGCTCGATTCTGGAGCATTCTAGCTTCTTCTACCTTCATCCGTACAATACTGTCTAAGCTGTCAAATCCATCCTTCTTAGCAAACTTCCCAGATGACTCATCTTGCAGGTGTCGATCACTTGATACGTGAGCCTTAGAAATGGTATTATGATGGAAATCATTAGACAACATACCCTTAGGCACGATTGTAGAGTTATAGAAGCTAGTTTTGGGGAGCAAATTGGAGGATGATGGTGGAAACAAATTTGTAGCATCTTTTGCTCCAATACCAGCAGCAGGAAATTCTGCCATGTCATTGGTGTCTGTGTAAAACAGGCAAGGCATTAACATCCCAGTAGCACATTGCAGAAAAACTTTATCTACATAACATGTAGACAGATCGCTATATAAGATTGGACAAAGGAAAATCAAATATTGTACTCCCTTCGTAATGAAAAGCTTGCAACAATTTCTAATTTTGGGTGTAACACAAAACTTGCAACAATTGTACTACTCTCCTTATTAGGTAAATTTTTAAAGACAAATATCTCAACTAACCCACAATTACCTTATTTTATTTTGGGACCATTACATTTATATTCCACCTAACCCACAATTTTACTACTATTTTTGGGGACCACTACACTAATATCCAACCTAACCTACAATTACCTTATTTTTACATTGGGAAGTGTGCTAATACAACTGTTGCAAATATTACGTTACGGAGGGAGTATTTCAGAGTAGAAATTATTCTTGCAAAAGTTGTGACTTATGACAAAACAAGTTTCAGATTGTCAAGGACAACATGCCAACAATACTTGACTCCACATATATAGCTTGGAAGTACTTAATTCATCTTTCTAAAGAAGTAGATTGGAAGTATTTAATTCATTATCTAAAGAAGTAGATCAACTCCAATTCACCAAGTGAATAACTTCTAAGATGGCACAAACAATGGGAATTATGGAAAAGATGGGTGGGGGATAAACGTTAGAAAACACAAAACTTCATGGGTACCATTGTACCAAAGTACCAATGAGAAAAAACCTATAATGAAATTGGAAGTATGTATTTACTAGCTTTTTTTGCACGATATGCGTGCTCAAAATTTACAAGAAAAAAAATGTTATTGATTCAAATCTAAAATCTTTGAATCTTTGTTTTGTAATTGTTTTTCATGTTTAGTTGTTAAATCTTTCATTTAACATGCACACACTCATGTTAGTTTATTATGTTATTTTTTAATTTTCCGTTACACATACTTGAAGTTAGGAAGAGAATTAATCAAGGAAAAGTCAAATTGCATTAATTCATTGTTTATACACCATTACTACCCTTAGCTTATATAATAGAAATTTTTAAAAACAACTAAAATTACATATTCAAGTGGGAACATAACAAGATCCSACTTGAATATGTTTTTTGTTATGAATAATCACAAATCTTAGGCATTTTCAAGATACATAAGAATTATATGAATAGTGACAAAAAGGTCAAATGTAACAATTAAAAATGAGATTGAAACGTCTTTCAAACGTCCTTAAAGATCATTATAAAACATCCACCACATCACAAGTATGGGGTCTTCAATATAATAAAAGTAAATGAAATTTGAGAAGAGTAAGGAAAAGATGGGTATTCGTTTTATATAGGGATGGGATCATGTGAGAACACCCCCCTTAAGAGAGAACATTCCTTTTGCGAGAATAGCTTTTTAATTTACGACATTTGCGTATACAATTTTGGACATTTGCATATACAATWTAAGACATTTTTTAATTTAAGCCATTTTAAACAATTTAGGACATTTTTTTTAATTTCGGACATTTTTTATTTGTTTAGGACATTAGCCACTCTCTCTACTCCCCCACATACCCAAGCCCCATTAAGGCCCCACCCAACCACCGCCAAACCGCACCATCTCCAACGAACCAGGCCACCACCCCCACCGTCGAACCTAGCCTCCAGCCTCCACCCTGACCACAATTACCATTATCACATTCATACATCATCACTATTATTCATCATCGAAATCATAGATCATCACCATCATTCATCATCACAATCAAACATCATCATTCATCACACTCACCCACTCCACCCTCAGCAAGCTACAAAAAATCCATAAGCTTTGGGTTAAGCATCACGGCAGCATCAATGGACAAAAGTCGATACCTGCCAGAACATTGAACCGCTTAATGTGGCACAAATGAAAGTGGTCGAGGCCCGGCTTGGTGGATGAAGCTGAGGAGAGGGACCCACGGCTAAGCGCAGGCCAAGAAGTCGTCAAGTCTGAGTAGAAAGACGATGAGTGAGAATTAGTCGTTGAATAAATGGTGGTGGTACTTCTGCCATTAATGGCTGGTTAGAGGAGAGAGAATGAATAGATGAAGGCYGAAGAATGGAGGTGAGGTGAAAGAACGGAAATGCAAAGTCAGAATGAAATTGRCGTGAGTTCGTGATTCATGTGTGGTGCAYCTTTCATTTTTTATTTTATTTGGGATAAATTTTTACCTTTAGATTACAAACAATTAAAGGTGTAGATTTATTTTCATATAAGTAGGTATTCTCGCCTAAGAGGGGTGTACTCTATGAAAAGTTATTACTTCCTCCGGTTTTTTAGCTGCCTCGTTTGGTTATTTCGGAAATAGAAGCAAAAATTGGTAGAGATAATTAAGTGTGTTGATAGGTATTTTAATAAAGTATGTGGGGGCCAAAAAAAGAGAGGTAGAGAGAATTTGTTGTGGACCCAACAAAAGGAGGGATATAAGAGATTTAAGTGATGTGGTCCCATGTCTCAAAAAGGAAAGAAAAAAAAAACCAAAGTGATGCATCCTTTGTGAAATTTCCCTATTAGGAAACTGAGGCATCCAAACAAACGAGGAAGTATAAGTTTCAATGTGATAATCAACTTATCAAGTTATCAACCTTTCAAAATTAGTTACATGGGACATAATTTGCATTTCATGGACAGCACTAATGTAAACCTAAAAATGCAGCTAACTATTAGATAAAGCTACAATTACATGATAGTATAGATTAGTGGTTATATAGAGAGCAAAATAGCAAGACGAAGCACGTCAATCCATGAACTATTCTCTCTGATGGCCTGATGACATTTATTTCCTGAGGAAAACAACAAATTGCATGCCACTAGCCCACATGACGTATGCTTCTACAAGCTGATATGTAGGCTTGTACAATTGGGTCCACAAGCAAATGATGAGCACTGCACCAAGTAATAAAATAGCCACATCTCTTGCTGAAATAATTTACTACAATCAAGCTGAAGGCTTCTTTACATATGATGCCATATTTATGGATGATACCTATTGTTTGAGATGGAGAAGAAACTCATGCTAGAGTCCTTTAACTTAGCAACAATAGCAATCAATGATGGGGAACTTACTGTAAAATATGAAACAGCAATCTCCCATGTCAGGCAGCAATGAGATAGACTATAATTTGCTATTGTGTAACATTAACAGCATAAATTGTAAAGAATTACGATTTATGTTTTAGAAAAAAATATCATGACAGCAGCAAGCACTGATCAGATTTTGTCTTTAGGTAAACAATATACAAGTGAAATACAAAATTAATCTAAATTTGCAAGTTAGCGAGCCAAAATGATATGACAAACAAAACTAAAAGTAAACATGCAAAGTCGAGACTTTACCAGATTAGTGGTGAAGAAATGAGTGATGACACTGCAAGCATCTGATGGAGAAATAGCCCTTCTTTCAAGCCTAGTAATCAACTCTGCAGCTTTTAAATAGAGCTCTTTGCCTTTCAGGTCTTCACTCTAAAGATTCGTCTAACACAATAAGCTCCTTTATCAGAGTTTCGAACCCAGTCTTTGGCACAACACACAAACACATCTTTGACAAATCCAAACATTTCTGAAGCATGACCACACCCAAGACATAAAACTGCATCTCAGTGATTCCAGAGATTGCCCTTTCAAACTTGGGCCAGGTTTTATTAGATATTTTCAGCACCACAAGCAGCATGGCACCAGTGAGAACAAGCATCACAAACCAACCCAGCTGCAGGTATTGTGCACAATCATAATTATAACAGACAGGGCACATACACTGGCTGCAAAATCCCTTTTTTGTCGAGCAGATCTTACAGTCACAATCATCTACAGGCAACAAAGACTTACAATTAACATTTCTACATCTCATGAACAAGAAAATTTCAACCAACTCACTAGTTGGAAGAAGTACTTTCACGGACATAATTCACTAAGCCCAAATTTCACGCAACCAAGATTTCCAATTGAGCTCTGTCACACTTGGAAAGACTTTCCCTGTAAGATCTGACCTCCTTTCGAGCAAACTTTGCAGACAACTAACTCCTCTTTCCCCTCAGGTGTGCCACTAGGTAATTTACATACTCTTTAGCTGATTTGACTGCTTCAACGGAAAGGTCATGAGACAATTTCAAGTACTCGTGATGAACATCTCGAACAACCCTTTGTCTCTATAATTCTTTTGTACTCTAATATCTTCCAAATTATCCATCCCTTGAAATGATCCAAAGACTTAGTCATGGAATCAACTGCGCGCAAATCAGTTCTTGGTTTAGCAGGCAACTCTGAGGGAAAGAATGAACTAGTGTCTGAGGCTACAGCTGTATACAGACTGTTTTCCCTATTGACTGGACAAGATCTGTTCAACAAAGAATAAACTACACCACTCCCATGATTAGACAAAGCCACCCCATCTCCAATTGGCTTAAAACGACTATGAACAGATCCATTAGTCCCTCCCGCCATTCCAAATTTGATCAGTTTCTTCCTCCAACTACCCACTGAATTTTCATAATATTCAGTTGAATTCCGAGTCAGCGAGCAACTGGGATTGTGTGAATTGGTGCGAATATGAGTAAGACAATGAAGCAGCGGAAAATCATCAGAACACGTATCATGAGCATTATATTGTGATTACGATATTATTGTGGATATTCCCAAGAATGCACACTACAAGACGGCATGGTATCACAGTTTCGTGGTGCAGCATTTGATGCAGACAATGAAAGACTTACATCAGGCAAAGCTAAAGACAGCCTTAGAGTCTGTGCTCAATCTTAGCTTCTTGGTACCATCCCTCTCACTGTTAGCATCCTCCTCAGCTTCTCGTTTTGATGAACCCCCTTCACTATCATTCAACTGAAGAAATCTCTCTCAACCATTTCTGTTCTTGCCTCAGATCTCCGGATCACCTCTTTCCCCTTGAAATTGACAAAATTTCCCTGAAAATTGATTCTCAAGAAACCCCTTGAGTTTTAGGTTGTCACAAGAAAGCTGAGAGTTAGCTCTTGAGAGCTCAAATTCCCCCCTATTGACTGATACCCAACTCGATCTACTACAGAATCTCCATAAAATCAACATTTTTCTCAGAAAACCCTAGATTTTGACATGAATTTGGGTTTCCGGCATTTCAGAAGTAGAATTTAAGGTTTGACTTAACACATCAACTGAATCTCTTAAAATCCCAAACTATTACCTGAAAATCCAAATTTATCATCTGCTTGAGCTGAATCTAACTCTGATACCCTGGTTTCAGAATTGTCAACTCCAAAACTACCATTTTCTGGCAACTTTTTCGATTACCATAATAAAAATAAAATTTACAAATTACAGGAAAAATGGAGGGTCAAATAACGTACCAGTGAGAGAGAACAAACAAAATTGGAGACGTTGCAACTTCAAAGGGTATTCAAGAATCGAATGAACTTTTTTGAGATAATGAAAGAATAGTTGTCAATGACACTTTTTTTGAAGTAGTCGCCATTCTCACTTTTTTTTCTTTTTTTTTTTTCTTTTTTTCCCTTGAGCCCGGCAACGGTACTTTTTTTAATTTTTTAGTACTTCTCCCGTTCTATTTTAGTTGCATCTTTTTCCTTTTTCGAAAGTATCAAATTACTTGCATTTTTTATATTTTAATTAATATATTTTCATTACCACTCTCTCTTACATGTGGGTCTTATTTTTTCCTTTATTTCTATATCTTCCATCACCTTAAATATTGTGCATCTTAGGTTGGATGCAACTAAAAGAGAACAGATGAAGTATTTTATTTTTTTTAACAATAACCCCTTTTGGCAAAATTGTTAAACAATTTTGGGATGATGCATTTGGTTTTTGTCATCTACATATCTTTTCGGTTTGCACTTGACGTCGTTTCCAAAGACCTTTGGTTACTTTTGATAAAGTTAACCACAGTCCGATCAGGGATCCTTATTTGGCACCATAAGGTTACCTATTGTCTAGCTTGGCAATTGCTTTTCATACTTCCATTGTTTTCGTCCCCATTGATACTTTTTATCTTCGTTTAATCAAAGCTGCTCATCTAATTTATATCTTGTTAAAGAAGTGAAGTTTCCCGAAGTACTCAAGAGGGGGGTGAATTGAGTGCCTATTAAAAATTTTGATTGTGTACTGTTTTAGTAGAGTAGACTAGTTGGACTGATCTCTAGCTCGAAGCGGAATAAGTGTTATAACAGTACGTAGAACGATATCGAGCAATGATAATAAAGACACAAATTAACGAGGTTCACCCAACTCTGGGCTACGTCCTCCTACCCTAGTCACTTTTATTAAATCTACTCCGAAATAACAAAGCAACTCTCACTCACAATGTACGTGAACTCACACATACAATTGTCACCCCACACTCAACCTAATGTGCTAGATCGCACTTGAACTCACAAGCACTCCAACTGAACTCACAATTCATCCAATCACCAACCCCTTCGTTGTAATTCAATACAACTCACTTATCTCTCAAACTACTCACTTTATGAGTTTACAAGAGTATTGATCGTCAATATGTGTGCACTCTTGTGTATGAACAATGCTTGCTTGATCTAGGCTTTGGACTTTTTCTCTTCTTTCTTCTCTCAAAAATACACCTTTTAAGAACGTGGAGTGAAGTGACTTTTCGTGAGTCTATATGCATGGATATTTATAGCCAGAGGCCTAGCAATTACTAGTGATACAACCCTAGAATATAGGAGATAAATAAAGATATATCTACTCCCTATGTTTTAGGAAAGTCCCATAAGAATATTATTCCATACAAGATGATATAATATCTTATGTTACTTTAATTACATCTCAAGTAATTACCATATATCCAAAACATATATTCTCACCAGATCATCTTTGAAGTTTTCATAAACCGTTTTAAGAAAAACTTTCCAAAAAATATTTTTAAGAAAACTTCCAAAAATCTTTTCTTGCTCGACAAGATGATCTGCGTGTGTGAGAACAGTTACAACTGTTCTCCCAACTTGAGGTCAAAGCAACCAACCAACTGGTTAGTTGCCTTCAACTCTAAAGAGAGAAAGTTCGAAGCCCAATGCCATCAACCAACAATACAAGCACGCAACAAACACATTCATGCACTAATACAACAAGAAACTATTCTAATCATGTAAACTAATCTTCAATGTTCTTCAACTTCTCAAAGCTTCCTTGATCTTCAATATAAGCTTGATCTTCTCGAGTCTTCCTCGAAGGACTTTCTGCTTCAATAGTTGGAATTCCTGTATGCCAAACACATATAGCAATTTGCACAATATAACTTGTTTAGCATACATGTCACTATCTTTCAAGTGACCAAGAACAGTATCTCAGCTGTTCAGACCAACTGTATTCATCAGACCAAAGTACATGTTCTTGCAACTGTGTCATCACTCAAAACACTAGGGAACTCAACAAGAAGCATTCTCGTTTTTGTATTAGATTTTCTTTAGCTTCGCGTATTTAATGTCTCTTCTCTTTCTTCTCTTACATAATTTATATAATCATACTTCCTTGCAGTTGCAATACTTGTAGTTTTTGGGTATCCATGTTCTGATTGGGAAGTGTTATTACTTCCTCCGTTTCCAAAAGAATGCACCACTTTGCATTCGCGGACTCGAGACATTTTTGTTTTGGTGATTAGGTGTGTTAAAGGAGTGTAATTTAGATGGTGGGGACAAATGGATATGTAAATGAAAATGGTAATTGTGCTGGCCCCACCACATGGGAAGCAATTTTTGGAGGCAACAAAATGATGTAACCCACGTTTTGCAAGCAGTGGGGACCAAATTTTGGTTTCCCTCTAAAATTTACACCAATTTTTTTGCACACTTTAAATTTCCAACCACTTTTTTTTATTCAAACTTCAATCATATTGCCCAACATTTGGTACTCATCCCCTAATATACTCCCCTCCATGCATTGTTTTCACTTTAACAAATCATGTCCTGGCAAAAATATTACAGACATGATCACCTAGTTTTAACTTTACAAAAAAATCATCACATCACACACTGTGCACTTTAGTTACATTAGTAGTCCACTTCTTCTACCATCAGCAAAAGTTAGATAAACTGCTGCCTAGCAAAATGCATAACCACTCACGGCTGCTCCAACGGATGGCTACTACTCGGTTGACAGGTTGTTGAGGAGGGATGGTCAAATTTTGGCGTACGACTGGGTAAGTAGTTCTTCCAGTTCTTCTAGTTCTTCTAGCTCTTCCGCCCATCAAAGTACCTGCAGAAACATTAAACTAAGAGCACACACACACTGATGAGAATGAGGTACTTAGTGTAAAAATAAACCCAACTTAACATTAAGTGAAAGAAGGAAATGCTAGACAAGTTCTAACAAAGTGAACAAATGGACATTTTTCATAGGGTGTAAAATCAAAAATAGCAAGAGAGTTTGGAGTTATAGGTGCACTGTAAACAGAATATGACGGGACACAAAGAGACAAAGGAAGTGGGTGGTTGTAATTGATGTGAATAAAAAAAACAGGAGATGTAGGAAGGAAACCAAGAGTGTATCCTGATGAGTTTCTTCAGTGTGTTCCTTTGAGCAAGAGGACTACCATTAGGTCTTTCGCTGGTGCCTAAAATATCCCCCTCAACTGTCTATAGATTACTTAAAAGAGGAGACTGAGATCACACACAAAGAGCAACCATCCAGAGTCACAGAAGCCAATAAGTTGGCTAGGATGAAGTGGGTGTTGTCCCACATTCACCCAGCAACCAGAAGAGAACCACCAACATTCCACAACATGGAAAATGTGGTGCACATAGATGAGAAGTGGTTTTATCTAAACCCAGAAACTAGGAGGGTTCTACTTGCTTCCAAGTGAAGATGATCCATATAGATGCCAACAGTCGAAAAGATTCAAAATTAAAGCAATGTTCATGGGGGTAACATCAAGGCCAATACATGATGAAAATGGGAATATGGTACACGATGGTAAATTTGGCATCTTTCCTTTTGTAAGGAAAGTAGCAGCAAAGCACTCAAYCAAGAATAGACCAGCAGGGACAATTGAAACAAAACCAATTGAAAGTATTACTGCACCAGTAATTAAGGAGCTGATGCTGAACAATGTGATACCATCCATAATGAGATGCTGGCCAGAAGGGGTTTCAAAGGAAATAACAATCCAACAAGACAATGCTAGGCCACATCTAAGCCTGGAAGATCCAGATTTCATTGAAGCAACAAATAAGAATGGTTTTAACATCAAGTTAGTATGTCAACCACCTCAATCCCTAGACCCGAATGTCCTAGATTTAGGCTTTTTTAGGGCTTTGCAAGTACTGCAGTACCAATCATTTCCAAAGACCATAGATGATTTGATTCAGAAGGTGGAAGATTCATATGATTTTTTTGACTCAGAAGTCTTGAAGTACACTTGGCTTCAGCTACAATGAGTTATGTTAGAAATCCTGAAGGACAAAGGTGGGAATGCCTATAAGAATCCTCATCATGGGAAAATAAAGCTAGAGAGACAAGGTTTGCTTCCAAAGAATGTTGCTGTAGAACAACAGATTATAGATGATGCGGTGAACTATCTCAATGAAAGGCTAATAGTAGTTGGTAGTAATGATGTTGATTACTTTGGGGACTCTCAAGTTGTCGATGCAGATTGAAAAAATATGTTTTGGATTTGCAAGTGTTGTAATTAGGTAGCAATCAAGTTTTTGAGGTGCACATGGAATCGATGARAGGGATTGAATGCAYAACAAACCAAACAAAAGAAGAATGGAGCATGTATTTTTTTGGCTATCACTGTCTTCTTTTGGGATGAATAGGGATTCAGTCCGTGGTTTGCTCTTCTTTGATGTAATTAGAATGCAATCATGTACCCTGAAATTCACAATGAAATGAAATGGGAAGTATGTGCATTTTTTCCTCTTCTTTTAATTTTTAGTCCATCAGGAAGAAGATTGTCACTCAAACACACAKATCTTTCCCTCAACAGGTTACAACTTGGAGCTATTAGATGCAATGTGAGAGTGTTCTGAGTCCTTCATCATTTGGACTACAATTTAAATGCACTAGAACACATAGTAAGCAACGACTCAGAAACACCACTGAAACAAAGCACACACAATAATGGACTCAGAATCACCAAAATAGACAGAAAGGGGGACACTCGAAAGGGCACCAGCAATGTAAACGTTAATTATGGCCAAGCAACTCAAACAACATTGACAGTAATATTGACATCATTAGGAACTCTTGAATTAGGAACCTCAATGAGTGGAAGATTAAGAATTCCACRAACACAAAAATAGCAAAAAATAACCAACCAAAAAAGAATTTTAACAAACCGAAATCAATTTTAACAAACTGAAAGATTAAACCAACCAAAAAAATAAACTTTAAAAATTAAGCAACAAAAAAATTAAACTTTAAACTTTAAACCAACCAAAAAATTAAACTCCTACAAAGAATTTAACAAACTGATAAATAAAAAAATGAGAAAAGAAGAAGAATCACCTAGTTGGGCGAGGGGTACCAGGCTCATCAATCATCGTCCTCCCTTTTAGCAGGAGGTACACATCGAGCATCGACTTCTCCATCTTCTCAAGAATATCCTTCGAAGAACGTAGGTTATACTTCTTTTTCTTGAACTCACTGGGAGGAGCGTCAATCGCCAAAGGAGAAGGAGGTTGTTCATCCTCAACCACTGTTGTGGCCACTCGACGGCCAAGGGTTGTGGATTGTGGACCACCACGGGGCAAGAGAATTAGCTTCCAAGTGGCCTGCTCCCCACCTTGATGTTAGCACACACCGACATCAAGGCGACGTACCCGATGTTACCGAGGCAATCCAGCATCTCAGGCTTGTTGAGGAGGAGCTTCAACTCTTTAGGCCAGTTAGGGTTCGTGCGATGATGTCCAACAGCTCCTTGATTCTCATATCCCTATCGTCGACCTCCCAGAAAGCGTCAGCGATGGATCACATCAATTGCTTCATTTTGTTTCTGAAATTGGTTGAAACCAGATCTGAGAGAGAGAAACAAGTGAATGAGAGGAGGGGGGAGTACAAGGAACATCAGACGAAGGAGAAGAAGATGGTGAATGAATGAATGAATGGTAGATAGTTCTAGTTTTAAAGAAGATGAAGTGGGGAATTGAATAGATGACAATAGTCCTTCGTGATGATCTTCAATTAATTGAATGAATGTTGTTGAATCTGATTAAAGTTGTGGAATTGTTATGTTAACATAACAAAATTAGCAACACATTTATCTCTAATTATTAGTGTTAAGTAAGAAAAATAGTAAGGGTAAAACTGTCTTTTCATATGAAATAACATACTTAATATAGAAAGAAATGAAAGTGGTGCATTTATTGGAAATTTCCGTATTTAGAACTGTGCATTTTTAAAAACGGAGAAGATATTTTGTTTAAGCTCCTTTGCATATAACTTCTCACACCTATAATAAGAGTGTGGAAAACTTACTAGCTTGTAAAACAATAACAAATATCTGGAACTCTGATCCCCTCAATGTCTACAACTGATGGAGTGCGAACGACCTCTTCAATTGTCAAGTAAACTCCACTGCATAAAAATTCTGGGCTAATGCTGTTCACTAATCCATACTCTAAAGATTCATCCCCACATGCACTATGTTCACAAAGAGAAGCAGCTCAGAAACGGCTAGCCGTGAAATACTACTCTAGGAGGCACGGTCATCAAGTGCACCATGGGCGAAGGACCAATGTTCGAGGATTCTGAATCTGAGATTGAGTTTGAGCCTAGGGTCGTAGAAGCTAGATAGCTAGTCCCAGGGAGTGTCCTCCTGAGTCTGTCAAGGATCCTAGTGTCCTTCTTTCCCTTGTCAATCAAGTCTCTCGGAGACTAACTTATTTATGTTTTCTTCAGAGTTTAATAACATGCTCCTTTCTGCTTACTTCTCTTTTCCCTCTTATGATTGATTTAATTCACAACTCGCAAACAAACAAAACAATAATGAGTTAATAAAGGCAATGGAAAAGCACGAAAAGAAATCTTCCATCATCGAGCAAACAGAAAAGTAGACATCTCCGACAACAAAACGCCTGGAAGATCAGATTGGTCTGACACTGATTCCGTTAGAAAGGGAGAACTGGTTGGAACACTAAAGGAATTCTGGGATGTTTTTGCTTGTCTACAAAGACATGCTAGGATTGATCCAGACATCGCATAACATAGAATTTCGCTCGTAGAAGGGGCTAAGCCAGTCAAACAAAAGCTCCGTCGCATGAAACCGAATGTTGCACTTAACATTCGGCAAGAAGTCATCAAACGCATGATGTCGGCTTCATTAGGATCGTCAATTACCGTCAATGGATAGCAAATGTGGTTCCAGACCTAAGAAAGACGGACGAGTTCGAATGTGTGTGGATTTCCATGAGATAAACAAAGAAAGTCTGAAAGATGACTTTCTTCTGTTAATCCCTTCAATTTCGAATATTTATAATATATTTTCCTAGAAATATATTACGATGTATTTCATAAAAAACGATCAAATATTTTATGGATATATTTTTATTATAAATATATATTATGTTTATCTCGTGAAAACGATATATTTTATTTGAATTCTATTATTTCCGTTTAAATTATATCTTACGATAGGAAATCTATCCTTTTTCCAAAACAAAATAAATAAAATAATAAGATATTTAAATTAAACCTAGTTAAACTAAGTCAGTAAAAAAAAGAAAGTTTTATTCTTCTTTCAATTTTTTTCATTCACGCATACTTTAGTTTAAAAAAAAGAGGAAAACATGAGGTTGCGTGCTGTTGTTGTGCGTTGCTTTGTGTTGCTGGTGGTTGTTGCTCGCTACCCCGCTACCACCGCCCTGCTGCCGCCGCTGGTCGCCACCCACCGACACCACCGCCGGTTATTCACTCCCCTCTTTCCTTCTTTGTTTCTCTTTCTCATGTTTTTATTCTTGTTTTATACTTTGATTAAAGCTTGAAACTTTTATAATCTAATGGTTTATATTAATGTTTTTGAGTGTAATCTGCAATAAATTACAAAGTTTATGAGTTTTACGATGATAATTTAAATTGAAAATTTCAGATTTATTGAAATATAAAATTAGGGTTTTAAAATAAGGTTTTCAGTTTAGTTTGTATTTTTCTTTCTTTTCAATAATTTACAAAATTTGCGAGTAATATTCATACTAATATCACCTTATGTAAAATTTTTGGAATTTTCTAAGCACGTTTACAATTTTTTAAAAAAAATCGTTTTTGAATTGACAGTTTTGGGTTTAGATTCGATTTTTGATTTTTCCTGATTTTTATATTCATCAATAATTTAATGAATTTCTTTGAAATTCTTATATACAGTAAGAGACTTTGTGTAAAATTTTCAGATTTTAAAAGCTGACTTTCTATTTTAATAAATTCATTTTCGAACTGATTGTTTTCCGGGTTGCTGACTCGGTATTCGATTTTTATTTATTTTTATTTTAATCTWTAAGTTACAAAAATTGGTTTGGATGTTCTATATACAGTAATACACCTTGTGTTAAACTGTCATAAATATTCGTGGAGTTTTAGTATTTTAATAAATTATTACATCAGATTGACAAATTTTTATTACAAAATATGTTTTGTTATTAAAATTAATCAAAAATGTTTTGAACGAAAATACATGTTAATTGTGATATTTTCAGAGTTATTATACATATTCAAAGTAATTTTCAACCATTGAAAAATATGGCTTTTAAGGTTTTTCTTTTAAAAAAAACGTAAAAGAATGGTTTATTATATGAGCATTGAAATTAATCTTTAAACATGTTCGTGGTTGATTTCTAAAGGTTTTTGTGGGGTTTCAACGGAATATATATTGCTATATTTTTGTGTTGTAGGAGGAAATTCTCCTTGAGTTATTATTGAAGTAGAAGTAATTGATTTCTATTTGGTTGTAGGAGGAAAAAACTAGGACTCAATGTTTCTCACAATTTTTCATTGTAAATTACTAAATCTAAAAGGGTCCTGCGATTATATTTTTCTAAGGTTATTTTCTATCCATCTTCTTATCATTGCTATGAATTTTACACGTATCTCGTCGGAAATCAAATAATTTTTTTCCTGTTTTGTATGGATTAGTATTCGTATATACTTGATTCAATGTCTTGAATATGGCGTGTAACTTGATTACTTTTTTCATTGCTATATACTTGATTCAATTCGTGGACATYGATTAGTTGTAACTTGTGTTAGTTTGTGTAAAACTGTCGTTAATATGGCGTGTATTTTAAGGTTAGGGTTACATTGACAAACAACGAATCAAAACCTTAATTCCATAAGTGAGGTTGGCYAKGTGAACCAGTTGTGTTATTCCATGAAACCAMACATAAATAAATAATTAATTTTTTTTAACAATATGTGTATGAGATTAGGGAGTTAGTCCTTTCAATTCCAATTGTTGGTTTCTGGTATGGAAACTTCCTTTGTTCGAGTAAGTGGACTGAACTCTTCTCCTTTGTTCGAAACGAGTGAAGTATATGAATTGATTGGGTTGCAAATTTGCAAAGTATTTTGTTAAGTTGGGCTGGTTGCTCGGTTGAGTGTTTGCGCTCTTAGTTTGCCTGTAGTTGTCTATTCATCTGTGCTTGTGGGTTCTGCGCTTATGATGTCTTGATGGCCCCAACGAACAAAAGGATGAAAGGGGGCGGACTCTAGTAGCAATCCTCCTCCCAGAGTGGGACCCTAGTGTGCCCCCACATCTTTAGAGCGTTCCTTAAGAGTCAACTTACTTGGCGAACCTGCAAACTCTTGGTTGGTTTACCAACCCAAGTATACACCAGGAAGCCATGCAAGCCCTCGAAGTGATGGCGAAGTTCCGAGAACCTCGCCAAAACTTTGGTTGCTGCGTGGTTGGTCGACCTACAACAACGAGCTCTACTTACCCCCGTCCTAGTGGCTGAGACTATAGCCACCTGGACCTACGACTGCACTATCGATACGAATGCCTTCCCAGAGTACGACATCTCCTTCCAGCCAATCGTTGGAAGAAGGCATCACGTCACATCTCAACTCCGGCTAAACGGAAATCCTTGGTTGTGATCCAACCAATTCGAGTTTCAAGTGAAGGCGTTTACATCGGCTTCAATAGCTCCCAGTTCTGGCCCCGCATCACTAGTAAGGCCACTTACGAGCATCGTATGTGTCACTCGTTCTCCATCGATCCACCACCGCACTTCGCTTATTCCATCTAGTACTTGTTTACGTCGTTTGCATGCGAAGTCTGAAGCATTCAAAGCTCAGCTTGGATAGTCGGCCTGATCTACTTAGCTTCTATCCTTTCGTTGACGGTATCGGCGGTTTAACGCCGAGTACAGGTTAAATGAAAGATCACGCAAGCTAAAGCACGGTCCCACCTTCACACGGATTGCGATCACACTCGGCGTTACCTTACCGTAATCGCCCGTGCCCTGGTTATGAGCGCTACTTTAGACCTCGCAAGACGCTGAAGCTCGCATGTTGCTATGTGATACCCCAGTTGATCAATTTTTGAGTGGCTTTCAAGCCACTAACCGTGAGGATCGTTTTAGTTGGCCAAGTTCAGGGAGGCATTCATTGCTACCTCCCTAACCAACCCGCAACCGACTTTCGACGGAACCCCGCCCTACCTATGGCCAACCGACGCCATATCGATCCTGTGATCAGGAGGGCTACCCACACATCGACCTCCTGCCCAGAGATGCAGCCCTTCTTCTTCCACCATTCCCTACCACGTCTTTGCTATCCACTGCACCTTTCTTGCGCGGGACCAGTGCACCCGCCGCAGGTTCTCTTATTTCACCTCAGGACTTGATATATTGGTGCTTTTTCAGCAGCTATCCTTGCAGATCGGTGGGACCGTCAGGCCCCCTCCTACGGGTGACTCCATCTTTTGCCGTTGTGGACGCCGTGGAGAAACCAGTCGTTCCTAAGCTGGCTTAGGATGCTTGAGTCATGCTCTGGGTATTAACTCCGCGCAAGTGTTTCATTAGCTAGGTGGACAACTGCCACATCACCGTACTGTTGAAACTACCCCTCATATTACCCATCCAGTCGAGGTCCGGTCCCTGCTTCGGCCCCGAATGCAGGTCACCTATCCATTAGCACCCCAGGCCCCAAGGTCCTTTCGACTTCGATATTACACATGAGGTCGAGCAAGACGCGCGTAGGGCACCCCACTTCTGAGCCTAGCGTAGGCTGGGCCAGGATTCACCGGAGGTTGCAGCCTCATGACGATCCCTTTGCCTACTCGGCTCAGCTACCATACAGCCCCGTTACGACTTGCGCCCCCCATCCCGCTCCGGTAGACAACCCTTTGACCAGTACAACTTCTTCCCCCCGTCCAGACGAGTCATGGCCGCGACTCCCTCCGTACGCTCGTCTTTCCTGACCTTTTTGCTCTCAGACACTATGCTGACGGATGGCTTAGAGGACGACATCCGAGATGATTAGCTCTGCCGGGAGGTATGCCTTTCAGCTTTGCTTGAGGGGAGAAATTAGTACTTGCTTGTTTCTTATTTGATATATCGTGGCAAGATCTCACTTGGTTGTGTTGAGTTCGTGGTTTGTCTATGTCCATTGTGTTAGTTCAATAGTTTCTTTGAGTCTTTCTATTTTGAGTCTTGAGTCTAGTTCTACATTTGAGTACGCTTGTACTTAATTGTTTTTAGCCCATTATATTTCACAAGGTTGGTTAGGGCTATCGAGTCTTCAAACGTTTTGCTTAATCGTTTTAGTTTTTTAGTTTCGATGTCTTTAGGAAGTGTAGACTTATTCTTAATTCTTTCGTTGAACTGTGGGTTATTGCATGTCTCGGAACACTCAGTTTGAGTCGTTAGTTCGACTTCTTGACCTCTTAGTGCCGTAAGAGCCTTGGTTTTATTCTTTGATTTTGTGTTTGGTCCTTTTACGCTTGTTTTTGTTGTTGCTCCCGTTTGTGATCGGAAGTTCGAAAGGTACTTTTTAGAACCTGTGAGGGAGTTTCAAGCCTTTCAACCGGACTTAGACCATTTCCATTATCTGTGGTCTTTCGTTTCATGAGAGCTTAGAAGACCCATATTGCGTTGATGTGACTTTTATCGAGAACTTGACTTTGTTGACTTACTTGGGAAAGTGATGTTTGGCCACCTTTGTTAGTTTTTCCTTTAGCGTTGTTCCATTTATTTTTATTTTTATTCTTTTCATTTTTCTCCCTTTTTCCCCTTTTAAGCGCCTTAGCCTCTTTCTTTTTAGCAATATTAGCAAGCCTTAACCCACTTTGTAATCCCGTTAGTAGAGAAGCATAGATTTGTTCATTTCGTGTGTGACATATTCGGTTTGTGTAATAGTTTTAGTAATGTAAATATTTAGGTAGTTTCTATCTTGTAAATATTAATTGGTCTTCTAAAAAAAAAAGAGGAAAATCATAAAAGATCGTAAACTTTTTCAGTCACATTTGCTTATCATCCTCAAAAGCCAAAGTCCGACACCAAAAATATGTGTTAGTAGATGTAAATAATTAGTTGCTTCTTCTTTGTTTGATTTGGCCACTGTATAGTTTAGTGCCTCGGTTTAGTAGTTTGCCTGTTACGTTATTCCCGGAGTTGTTATTCCAGTGTTTAGTGATAAGTTTCTTGTTTAGTCGATATTTGGTTGTAAATGCTTCTCTTAGGTTTACCACCACCTAAAAAGCCTATCCATACCTTCACCAAAGCCCCATTACAACCCCCGAAAAAAGTCCTTTTGATTCCAAGTGGAATAAAAAGTCACGAGTCAAGTCTATTGAAGCAAGCACCACTCACGGGGACCTATGAGAGACCGTTCTTTTTCCTCTACTCTAGCGCTTGAATACTCCCTCACGGAGTATTTTACTGTCATATGGCGTACATGAGGAAGGATGTGATCACGGGAAGAGAGTGGGTTGTTCTGGATCGTTTGGTTTGGGCCTCCATCTCACTTTTTGGTCACTTCCTTGACTTGCTAGTGAGGGTCCATTGTTCTCGTCTCCGAGTGAAGTGTCTCGAATTAACATGCATAATAGAAGTCCTTCATTAGCGTCCTGAGTCAAGTCGAGTCGTCCTTTCTTGTGGTCATTTTTATCATTCTCCTCCTTTTTTGCTTTTAGTTGCTTGAGGACACGCAACGGTTTAGCTTGCGTGAGTTTGGTAGGATTTTAATATCCCTGTTTTGAGTCTTTTTTATTTATTCCGTTGTTTTATAGTCATTTCCATTTCAATTTGATCCGTTTTTATCTTGTCATGATTTCTATCCTAACTTTTTCTAACGGCCGACTTTAGCGTTGCTATGCCACATTTTCCTCTCTTTTTGGTGTTGATTTTCAGGTTCTTGACTAGTCCCCAGCGTCCTTCGAAGTCACGAGCGTATTTTCGGAACCCACCCCTTTGGTCATGTTTGATTGCACACGTTGGAGAGCCTTGGAGGCTTAGCAACTTCAACCGAGCAAATTTCAGCACGATGTACCTTTTTTGAGGCGACTTCTACTTGATATGAAAGCTTGTCCTTAGCCTCGGCAACGACTATATTACATGCCCAGATCGTACGAGCAGAGTGAGAGTTATGACGTTCGAAGTGATGTGTGCACGAGTAGCGCACTATGCTGAGCCGCCTACTGGCCGCTAACCTTGTCCCCTTTCACACTTGTTTGTGATTTCCTCCTAGTAGCCCTTGTAGCTACCTGTAGCGCCCAGTACCCTGCCCGCTACTATTCCTGCTACTTTGCCTTCTGATGCCCCTATTTGTTCTGCAAGCAGCAGCGGGGCCCTTTCCCGCTACTGACCGCTACTGTCGCCTGATTCATTTTCCGGGTTTTAGTTTATTTTCTTTTGTTGGGGGTTGCGGTTTGATAGTTTTGTTTTTTTGTCTTCCACTTTTTTTTGACATTGTAATTTTTGCACTTTCTCTCAACTGAATAACTCTTCAGCTTAGTTGTTTTCTCTCTCCTCTTTCTTACTAGTAACATTAGCATTAGTTTTTGGCAGCTATTGCATTGATCTTCTTCAACGTTCTCTTGCAAATTGGAAGCTTGTTACTTGGATTCTTCCAACTCTCTTTTATAATCAAAGCTCTAAACTTCTTTCTATCTCTTGCAACTTATTTTTTAAATTTTCATTAAGTAAGTCATGATTGGTAATTTTCTAGGTTTCATTGATTTTGCTTAGTTTTGCTTGAAGTTTTAGATCTTGCTTAAAGTATGTTGTATTATGTTCGTTTGTAGGTTTTAAGCACTGTGTAGTTAGTTAATTTCTAGGGTTTGGTTGTGAAACCCGTCAAATTTGGCCATGGCATTGCTAATATTTGTGAGGTTTGGTTCTGGTGGGAAAATTAGCCTTATGTTTAAGGTTTCTTGTATTCTTGTGATTGATCACCACAACATGCTATTATTAGTCTCCTAACGAAAGGATCGCGAGAAGATGAAGTAGTTAGTAGGCTCCCTCTGGACTGCTTGACCTAAAAGACCATTGAGAATAGGAATTTCTATGGTCACAAGGGAACATTGTGTCACCATGTTTATTTTGTTTTCAAAGCTTGGGTTGTGAATTGGTAACCATGAAAATAGTTGTATCCACAAGGAGCAATCCTTCTAGTCGAAAGAGAGTTAGGTGTCTAGGTGACTTTCATAGTTGATCCCAACTTCAATCGATTCCCCCTGGTTGGTGCAATTCGGTTGATGAATTTGAAGTGGTTGTAAGCCATTGCCCTAGACCCTTTTATCCAAAGTAATTCGTTAATCATTAGGTTCTAGCTTCAATTCCTAGTTTTAGTGACAAACAAACCTCAAAGTATTAGTTTGACTTAGCTTATCTTAAAAATGACTTTCAGTGGTTCGATTCAACGCTCTCATGGTTCGACCCCTTTCTTGCCCTTACTACTATAGTGAGACCAGTTAGGTTTATTATTTAGTAGGTACGACGCTTCTATCAGTTGCTGAACTGAAAAAGTCACGTGATTCTTTGGGCGTCCAGAGTTAAATTTATGTGGACCAGAAGTTCATTGAAGTCTTGTATATAAATGTATTAGCTTTTTGGATATTCTATATATAGTAGGCCCTAGGTTTTGTTTTTCTACGTGGTAAGCTTTTTGGAAAAAAAAATATACACGATAGACCCCAGACTGTTTGTATATTTCGATTATCGTAATTTAATTTCATTGTAAAGCTTGGTATCCTTAATTTACGTTAAGTGTTTTTAGTTGGGTTAAGGTTAAACCTAAACATCTAGTTTAAAAAAAATTCCAATTAACCCCCCATTTTGAATTTTATTCATTCCTTTACTTCTCCCACCTGCTAATAAACTTTCTTCTTCTTCTCATCTCACTTCACCATATTTGAACTTCATGTTCGTTGAGTTCTCTTCTTCGGTTCTTCTTGTTTCTGAATTTCCCTTTTTATTGCTTTCATTATACTTTTTCCTTTGTTGAAGAATAAGTTTTTATTTTTGTGTTTTTGGTTGGGGATTTCCTTTTGCTTGAGTTTCTTGAATTATCCAATGTTAAAGGCCTGTCTTTTCTAGGGAATTCTTTTATTCATGGAGTTTTGCGTTCATCATGTACGTTTTTTGCTTCTTATTTCTGTTATTCTTCTAGGGAATTTCTTTATCATTTTATTGCAATTGCATGTTGTTGCATCACCTATCTTGTTGTGCTCTGTTTGGAATTCTGTATTGAATGTCGTTCGTGTTTTGAATTAATTGCAGACCTTAATTTTGTGTTGAATAGGATTTCGGGTTTTATTTTGTAATCGGTTAGCGATTGTTAATGATCACATTTTTGTAGTCTCTATTTTTTCATAAAATTTTATCATATGATTTAATTTTAGCCCGAATTTTTATTGAAGTTTTTTTGTTGATTTTTGGATTTTCAAATTTTGAGTTGGTTATTTTGCCCTAATTTTCCCATCTTGTTTGCTTTGTGTTAATTTATTGGTAGCCAGTATGTTTGAAAAAGCTTATGATTGAGGTTCTGGGTTAGAGCTTGGTAGCAATTTGAAATCCTGGTTGATGATGTTCGATAACGGTCCAAATCTACTGGACTTAGTTGTGAGTATTGAGGAAATTGACTTAAAGTTAAAACAGTTGAACCCCCTTAAATACCCTAACCTCTCCTACATTCATAATGAAGCATTGTCGCCTTTTGAATGATAAAGATGTCTTGATGTCAATGTTTTTTCCACTTTAATAAGTAATAAGGAGAATTCTTATATTGGAGTGGTTATTTGCGAGAAAACTACTGCGTATTGTTTAATGCAGCCATGTCTCGCTTAGGCCAATGCTCATTTAGATTCAACACTAGCCAAACAAATATGTTGCTTCTAACACAATAGCCTTCATCTTCTGGCTGCCCCAAGCCGCCAAACCTCCAACCAACACAACAACCACCTACCTCCAACAACTGCCATTAGAACCAGCCATTCAAAACCCTAAGGTTACCTTATGAAGAAAAACTCCAATCAGAAGGTGAGTAGCAAGATACAAAACCAGAATTACAAAAACCCAATCCCAAGCATATTTCAAACTATTGAATTTGCATTCTATTGGTTCTCAGGAGATTCCAACAAAATGACATGGATGAGACAATGATCTGACATGATGCAAGAGAAAGCTGTGAACCCTAGGCCTAAGGGCAGAGCAAGGACATGGAAAATGAGTAAAGAAGAAGGGGTTTAAAAGTTAAGTGGAAAGATTCCTAGTCCTAAAACCAGTAACCTGTACTTAGATTGTGGTGTCCCAAGTTACAAACCCAAACTTCATCTCCAAGAAGAGTTTAAGGTCAAACATTGCCTAGAACAGCAGACACCAAGTTAACACCTCAAGTCCAATAGCTTTCCTTTCACTTCTATGTTGCCTCCACCATTGACGTAAAAACAAATGATAAAAAAGGTAAAAAGAACCCAGAGTGATCAACACTTGAGAAAGTTGCCGAAGAACAATAGATTTGAGAATAGACTTGACCCCAATGCAGGTCATCCAAGTTCATTGAAAAAAGAGGAAGAGCGGCAAGTGGTATGAGTCTTGGTGATGATGACTTAGATGACCATGAAAAGGATTTTTTTTGAAGATGATGACTATGATGACTCTGATAAACTCTCTGAAAATGTGAATTCAGAAGACTTGATGATATATGTGGAGTGTGGGCATGATCAAGAAAAAGCAATGCTGATTGAGAATTATGATTTCATGGTCAATGACAACATTGACCTATTTGCATTGGACCTGACGGATGTATTTGAGGAAAGAGGATTACTTATCAAAGGTTTACAAGTGGGTCAAATGTACACTGAAGAGGAATTTGACAAGATAAGGCTACATGTATGGCAGAATTTTCTTGGACAAGCAACACCTAAGGAATGTTGTTAGGACTATTGCATCCCCAAGTGGTTTCTCTCTTGGTTGTGAGAACTGCAGAAAACAAATAAGACACAGTGAATGTGCAAGCGCTGGTTGCCTTGGAGACTCATTCTTCAAGGTTACTAGCTAGATGGCAACTGGGCAATAAAAATCAATTACATCCACTGAATACACCTGTATGGTTTGATCTAAGAATTCAATGGAACTACAAATATGTGCATCAAGGTCCTACTTGAAGATATAAGGGCTACATATATATACCACCCGTCAAGACATTGAATCAGACTCCCTATCAGAAGTTATGGTGTGAGATGTGTCCAAAGACACTTTACATAAGGTCAAGAAAAGTATCCCTAATGGAAATTCATGGGAAAGATTGTCCTATGGCTATCTCCCAGCATTACTGTAAGTAATTAAGTCAACAAACCCCAATTCTTCAGCAAACAATGCTTGGAACATAAGCAAATCATCTTGAAAAACCTCAGCTTCACCCATCTTCATTGCTTTCAGAGGCCACTTTAGGGACTCTTGTACAACAAGAAAAATGGCTTTGGCTTAAGATAGTCGAGTCAGTTGAGCTCAATGCTCCAAGGATAGTCGGTTAAAGAGGCTTACGACCGAAAATCAGTCGTCGCTCTTATCACCGATCGATCACCAATCGAATTTTCGACCAATTCGACGACCTTTTTTATGGAGGGAAAAATAATACCGACGAATATTTTGTCTAAGTCTATGTTTTTTTAAATTATGATATGTTATTACCGATCAATTTCGATCGGAATCATGACTTGAAATAAAAAAAAAGGGGAGAAAACCAACTATCAAAGCTGGATTTCCATTTCAACCAAAAGAAAAATGGTTGTTTGTGGTACCATAAATAATCAATAGCTAAAAAAATGAGTGCAATCAAACATTAAACAAAGCAAAAAGTAATCTTTCAGTTTATTCAGGCTAAATCTTTCCACATTCAACATATTATTATACAGAGTACAATCAAATCATCATAATGAAAAAATTCATATGACAAAAGATTCCAAAATTCTAGATCTTGATTCTTGATGCTTCACTCTTCAAATCCTGATCTGCAGAATGATCGGAAAATCCATTACTAACAATAACAAATAGAACACAATGTAAAATTTAAATTGAAAAGAAACTAAATAATTGGAAAAAAAGAAAGAAACATATCACAGATTGTTACAGTTTTATGAGAAGACATGTTAAGAACATCGGGATGTGAATGAACTTCATCTGTAGCACAGAATAAGCACAATACAATAAATAATCAAGAACTCAGAACAGCTCGCATTATATGAAGAGATGCATACTAACTGTACTTTGCCTATTAAAAACTTCTAGCCATGTTCTACAATGTTCATGTGAGATATGAACTTATTACACAGAGGTTGGCTGTGACTTCAATATGAAATCCACCAGACCATGCATTCATGATCACATTGATCGTTTTTTCACAAATCAAATAATACGGAAACGACACTGCCGTAGGCTCATCACTTCATTGGTCTATCAACATACTATCTTCAGAAATAACGTTTGC
>SNQN01001831.1:0-28917 GCA_008642245.1 Bassia scoparia
CCAAGAGATACGAATCCGAGATCTGACTTCAGAACCACTATTGCATATCGATAGAATTCATCACAAAAGCTGTGTGAAAAACAACAATGTGAAAAAGGAGTGAGCGTACTAGCAATATCTCTTATAGTAATTTAGGTTTTGTCAAAGTTGATATTTAATTTGATCCTTTTGTTTATGTATTTGATTGTTACTACTGTATTTGTATTGTAGATGTCGTATGACTTTCAATTAATGAATACAATTCCTTTTTAAAAAAAGAGTTGACCGTATTTACGAATTTCAAGAATTACACGACACTATTCCGGGAAAGCGCTCTCAGATTTGCTGGAATTGGCATAATTTGTTTAAAAGTATATTTTTTCTTATTTGTAGTCACTTTTTTTATATTCAACATGATTTGATTTAAACTTTGATGATCTATTTTCTTTTTCTAATGTCGTACAAAACTATTTTGATCTAATCATATGTGAATCGTTATAAATTATTGTAGACATTTTTTTCTAATTTTATTTGAACAAAACTGATTTTATTAGTCATTCTCATGTATAATAGTTACTTTTGGACATGGTCTCACAGTCAAGGAGAAATTCTCACATAAACACTAGACTTTTGGTTTTTGCAAATCACAATGGCATAGTTATAAATTAAATTGACATTTGAACATGAAGAAAATGGAAAATTCTATATGGGTAGCCTCAAGATTTTATCCTTTTTTATACAGTAGCAATTTCCTATGCAACATAGTACGCTTGAGTTATTGTAAATTACACATAATGTCGACTAGGTTTTATTTTTCATATGATGACAAACTCAAACTCACGCATAGACTTTTGGTTTTGAAAATCACATGGCATAGTTGTAAATTAAATTGACATTGGAAACATGAAGAAAATGGGAAATTCTATATGGCAGCCTCGAAATTTTACCTTTTTTACAAGTAGAAATTTCCTATTCTACATAGTACCTTGAGGTATTGTAAATTAACCACAATGTCGCCGAGATTTTTATTTTCCATTATGATGACAAACCTAAACTTAACCATTTAACCCACTTCACCAAGCCACCCCACCAACACCTTTCTAAATTCTAACCTCACTACAATCGCATCCCACCCACCGCAATCCCAACGCACCTCAGCCCCCACCTCACAAATTAGCCTAGTTGCGCCGCATCCCCCACTACACCGGCCGCTAAAGTAGCCCATGGCACTGCAACGCCTTACTTCACAACAACCCCTAATTCGAAATTTAGAAATCAAAATGGGGGAAATTCAAAAATGAATTTGGACGTATTTGAGCGAAATCAACTACAAGTAATTAAATCTCTAAATGTAGAAATATTGATAACAAGAATTCGAAAATCCCTAGTTGTAGAAATCCCTAAATAGAAAACCCTTAATTCGAAAATCAATGGTGACAATTAGGGGTGTTCAAAGCGGATAATCCGATTCGAAAATTTCGGATCGGGGAAATCTCGATTCGAATCTGATCCGAAAAGTTTCGGATATCCGACCCAAAGTATCCGACCGCCAACTTTCCGAGCCGAATCCGATCCGATATCCGAAGTTTCAGATTGGATCGCGAATCAAGTGCATATTTTTACTTATTTTTCTTTTATTTTTTCATATTATTTAATGAAAAATCGGATATTTCGGATATCCGAAAGTGGGAAAACTCGGCCTGAAAATTTTCAGATACCCGAAACCTTAGAAACTGGATCGGATATCTGATTTTTCGAATCGGATCACGGATCAGATATTTTTGAACACCCCATTGAGGGGACTACTGTGATTGTGGTGTGGCTAAGTGGCGGTAGTGAATGGAATGTTGGATTTAAGTTCTTTGGTGAGGGTTGCGATGGTAGCGTGGCTAAGTGGCGGTGGTGAGGGTTCTGTTGTGGTGCAATAGTTGCGTGGCTAAGTGCTGTGATGGGGGGCTTGTAGCGGTGTGTTTGTGGCGTGACTAGGTGGTGGTGGCCTGGTAGGGGCTAGGTGGATGATGTTGGTAGGAAAGGGAGGAGAGAGAAAGGTGGTGGTGGGGTGTTTTGATGAAACGAGTTAGTTTGTTTATGGTTTCTAAGGTTAGGTTAGTTGTCAACTTGACACCATGTGTAAAATGTAAACATCAAGCCCACTATTTGTAATTTACAAAACCTCATGGCCACAATGTAGAATTTGAAAATTTTAGTTGCCAGCGTATGCAATTGTTATTATAGAGCGCACTTTACAACTTAATGATACTTTAAAATTATTAGTTTATTACAATGGTTCTCTTCAAGTTTTGATATTTTGAAATTAATTTACAATAGCATTCGTACAAAAATTGATTTTTTTAAAAAGACAATCAAGCAAACAATTATTCTACATTTGAACTCTCATACAGAGTACTATTTATCTATTCATATTTCACTAAAGTCAATTAAAAAAAAACTCTTTCAACACTTGTCATTGCAGTGACACTAACTTTAAAAGCAAATAGACTTTTACATGTGCTCCAAATTTGTTTAGCTGCTTGTCTTAACAAGTTTCATAGACATCTCATGCAAAGTCTTCGGATTTCAAAATTGTTGTTGACGTGATTTTGCACTTCACCAACAAGTCAACCGTCCAATATTATTCTTAGTTCGATAAGGGGATGCCCCTCTTGATACTGGTTATATAGATAACATCGCTAATGTAAATGGCTCCTAGAATCGTAGACAAAGACTAAGGAAAGCATTGAACTTTGGAAATTAAGCCCAGTGTGAGATATAACTGAAGCTTAAGACAAACAAGATTAAAAAGATACGTAAGCCTTCCATTAAAATAGTAATGATAGAGTCAGACTACAATTGCATTATAAATAAGAATGATTACCTCYATGTTCACACMATCRGGAATAAAGTACCAAGCTACYGATACATGGAGATAAACTACACTATGCTAATGTCAATCTATTCAAAARTATACTTGGCTACTAAACCAAGTGCAACTAAGGAAAGCAGTAGATGCTAAAGAAGATAAATTGCTTGTTTGATGTGTTATTGTTGTTTGCGTTRATCCAGAACCCTCTATTTATAGGCTTTAGGCAATGAAGATCGTGGGATGTGAAAGTTGTGGCGCTTACTCTTCRTCAAWAGTTATTTGGCGCTTCCMTTTTCATGCATTTCCTTTCCTTCCAAGCTCCGTTCAAACTCMTTTGGGCYGTATGTAATTGGGCCATCTCCCAACTCCTCCTTTCTGGCGTTTTTGTCTTCTATCGCCAGACYGATATTGTTGTTYGATGTCATATCTCGRTCAATATTAGTCAACAAAGTCAACTGAATATTTTTTKATTCGTAACAATCGTTCATCTACTKGAAGATCAMAAACGAAGTTGTCARCTAAGWAMTCAAAGGAAAACATATCCAYMATTGATCGAAAATTCTTTAGTATGCAATCGCGCAAGCSAAAATAATTTMTTYTGRTCAAAGKAAGAKAACTTATTAGGGAGATTAAAGCAAGACATACAAACAAGTAGTTCCTTACCTCASTAACTATTTTTMAATTTCTTATAGTGRTATACAAAGGACACTTAGAAATACTTTAGCTTTAAAATGATGAAGAT
Source organism: Bassia scoparia (assembly GCA_008642245.1). Classification (NCBI taxonomy): domain Eukaryota; kingdom Viridiplantae; phylum Streptophyta; class Magnoliopsida; order Caryophyllales; family Amaranthaceae; genus Bassia; species Bassia scoparia. The sequence continues at coordinate 3,585 of SNQN01001831.1, forward strand.
TAATCACTTATGTGCCATCACATTGGAATGTCCTCCTTCCTGAAATGAAATAATTAACRTYCATRATAGGAATCTCCAACCTATACTTACCATGAAAGGAGCGACCTTCTCCATAAGAGAATCTCATCTCTTTTTGGAATTTTTCTAAGTGACATCAACCATAATTTCGATAACCATGTATATACAATATTCTGGTTACATTTTTGCAATGTCAAGTTCAACTCATTTGTTAGTCAAAAAATGAAATTCAATGTCATCAACAAATGCGTAATTATTTGAACCCTAATTCTATCAAGCCTCTCAAAAGTATCGCCTACCGTATCAAGTGACACAAGTATTGTAAGATACARATCAAGAACATTGACAATTGTATTAATTTGTAAACCCCAACAAATATCACCCGACTAACACAAGCCACCTTGAGTATCAATTTCACACAAAGATAACGACTCCACCACATTTTGTTTTTGAAGATACTTCTAACAAAGTTCAATAGAGGTGCATAAACATCAACAAACAAACAACCACAATTTGAGTACATTTTAACAAACAACTACTTGTGTCAATCGAAGTTGGTGAGCAAAGCAATGAGCACATAATGCCTCTTTATTTTCCTCTTCAATTTAAGTTTTCAAGCCATTAAATGAACCCTAACTCTAGAAATTGTTATAAGTGTTAAAATGTGTTTCATAATAAACAGCTCAATAGCATTTTTAAGAGCCAAAGAGTTTGTATTGGAAAATGCACAATTTTAAGAAAACACTTACTAAACTATCTTCTTCTATTTATATAGCTCAAAAATCCCAAATGTTTTTTTAAAAAAAAACCATCACCAAATTCACCAATTATCGCTTTAGTTGTCTCTGGAGCATAAAGGGATTTCACACTCATACCAAATCTCCGAACATTGATTTCCACACACTCTCCTCACATTAAGCCCACCATCACGCACACCCCTCTCCCAGTGTTGTGCAGATATCACGCGTCCAAATCCCTATATGTCTAGGGATAAAAATCTCATCCAAATCTCTATTTTTTTTTTTGAATTTGAAATGTTGGAATTGGACATTGATATTTACTAATCCAATTATTTGGAGTTGGAATTGTACTATTTGCACAAATTTATATTTACTACAGTATGTCGATTGAATGTGCTCTATATAATCCAATGAAATGAATCCACTAACAAGTAACAACCCACCTTACACAAAAGAGCAAATAATATTTTTTTTTAATACCTTTGGAAGATTGTTTTATACTCCGTAAATATTAATTAACATCATTACAAAATGACACAAGTTAGAATTTCAGTACTATGGAGTAATACGAAAGAGTGTTTAGCAATATTGTATGCTCTATACTTACTGAAAAATCACACAATGACGGCAGATAGGCACTAAACTTCGTCTTTGCTGATAGGCTCTACACTTCGTCATTGCAATATAGCATTACCGACAAGGCGACAACACGAAACTCTACACCGGCCTGCTGGATTCGAACCAGCAACCAAAAGGACTTAAGCAAGGCCTAAACCTTTTACTCATCCATTTGAGCTAAGGCCGGTTCAAAAGGGAAAATACGAATTTTTGAATCTTTCCATATCACGGATTATGCATAGCAATTCAGACTTGATCAACTTTCAGCTATAATCAAGAATCCTTCACCAAGATTTGTACTTGAGCAGTTGTTGGCTTGTTGCCATCTACTCATATAAGTTCACCTCAATTTTGATCACACAACTCTGCAACAACCTAGCTTATTCACATCTTCAGTGTTTTCAAATTAATTTGAAAAATATGTATGTTCCGAACTAAAAATCGTCGTCTTGATATAGTGAGACATTTACACCAACTTTAACRATTTCGCCCATTTTAAGTTTTAAAATAAGTGTCCACTTAAGAGATACGTACATTATATTTTCTACTCCCTTCGTAACGCAAAACTTGCAACTGCTGGATGTAACAAATGTACTTGTTTCTATTTTTGGTCATTTTTTGATGACAAAATTACCATATTACCTCCTATTTAACTCCTTAATAAATAAACTAATCAACATACTTATAGGACAACCCCCCTTCCTCTCTCATTTTTCCTTTTTTTTTTTTTTAAAAACTGTCGTTTACTTCATGCCCACCCTTTTTCTATGGGACCACAACCTTTTCCATCTATTATACACCAATATTCTACCTAACCAACAATTACCTTATTTTACATCAGACAGTGTACTAATACAAACGTTGCAAGTTTTGCGTTACGAAAAAGTAGTTTCCTACCCCTGACTTAATTAACATCGACTCATTACTAAGTAATATTATACCCTATTCGGCTATTATAAAGCTTCCACCCCTAAACTTACACAAATTGTTAATCGTGCAAATTAGAAGTTTTTATCAMAACCCTTTTAGTTTAGAAAACTTTAAACAGCATTTTCAACTCCATTATAAGTATGCGAACATACATATTTTTTTCTTTATAACACATTTTTGATACATGCTCACGTCCCAGCTCCCAAAGCTAATACTTTCTGCAACATTACATCCCCAAGGAATGATCTAAGTAAACTTCATACGAAGCAGAATGCCAAACTTTTCAAAAGACAAGTATAGCCTCTACATCCATTATGCATATGATATCAAAGGCTACCCAATCGGGTTTAGATCCGATAGAGTTATCAAAGATAGAGTTGAATCTTAACCACGTATTTTAAAATAAAATTAAAAAAACTCATAATTTGTGTGAAGGTGGTATATAGAGGAGGATTTTTGTAGAAAACGTGTGGGATGATTTTGGGAGAGAATATACTGTGTATAAGTCATTGATTTCTTCTTGATCAATGGCTAAGATTTTTAAAACTCTACTTGGCAGAGTTATTTAGTAACTCCACCGGATCCAATCTATACCTAAACCGGTACAATTTGACCGCAAACTGCAACTTACATAGATTCGGTGAGCTCTTTAAGCCAAAAATTAGTCATAGCATAAAAAATGGCTGGCACAGCTATCTTCATCTCAACGGGTTACATTAAGCGGATTAAATAAAAAATCTTCTATTGAGCTCGCAACCAAGTCAATACCTTGTATCTCCCATGGATATGCCTAAAGCAAATTTGAATCTAAGCAATAGCTTGTAACATACAACTCAACCTTAAATCCCAATTGAAACACGATAAAATTGTCTATAGTCTGATGCACATCGCTTATTTATTATGTTAATTTTTTTTTGTGATCTCYGAAGAGTTGAATTGTCGCAGACTCATAATAATTAACTCACATATACTCTTTGCTTTTAGATAGAAATTTGATTTTTATTAAGATTATACTAACGAAGGCTTTGTAACTATCGCTTGAGTCTTGACAAATGATGTTGGATACGTTTTTCAATGGTGATTTCGTGAATTTTCAATTAATAAATACACTAATTAATGCTCAACCAGAGGAGAGAACGGACGGCCAGAGGAAGAAAGCTTGGCAAGATAAATATATGCGCCCATATTCTCCCCGTGTGTAGATGACTTTTGCTGCAGCTAAGTTCATGACGGAGGCACACTWAAAGATTATATAAATTGCAAATTAGGAAGCCAAGAGATCACATACCACAAACATCGAACTAGCCCCCAGCAACAGTTAGTCCTTTGGAGATTCATATAATCCTGCACAAGATATATTTTATACCAATTATGAGAGAAACCATGAGGGTCAAATATGTGCATACACAAACCTTAAAAATTTACAATACCCAAATAACCCAACAAACTAGACATCACATGATTCACAACATTTAACACGATAACACTGCTCAATTTACTGCAGCTAATAGTCCTAATACTAAAATTGTCATCTTCTTGGTAATTAGTTTTACTGCACCATTTCACTGAGTCACTGACTATAGGTATAAACAATACATCAACAATACATCGTACGAATTAGTCACAAATACCTCAAGAATAAAATTAGAGGACACCACCCAATCTCTCAATATTAAATTTATTCAAACACTTTTCTCACTGAAGTGCTATTTCAGATGAGATTCTATCACCATTTTTCCTGTGATTATGTCACTCGAGAATGCTGTATTTAGGCACCTAGGCTATTTTTTCCCAACATGCAAGAAAGCACAAGTGCACAAAAACTAATGTGTCATTGACACAAAAGACCCTCACACCAATGACTCAAATCATTTGTCCAAGAGAAAACTCAATAACAAAGGGGAAGTAATCATCATGTCTCTTTCATATTCTTTATATATATACCTTAATCATCTACAAAATTTTGTTATTTTGCTGCTGTCAACTCACAAGAAATCGTAGATAACTACGCTACTCCAAAAAACATAACCATACACCAGCTAACTTCGCCAGAAAAATTACTACGCAGCAAATCTTAAGGAAACTACAAACTAATAGGTGGCAACTACGGCAGGACGTTACAAAAGAAAAACAAATAAAATAAGCAGCAAGATCCAAGCGAAATAGCAGCAGGATTCATGCTCCATAATTTAACAATTTTACAAAATCCCATAGTATGAGATTGTGAAAAAAAAGGCAAGCGTCATTGATGCAAGACTACATGGAAGATAAAATGCGGTAGAATGATATAACATATTCAACTCAAAAGATAAAGGTGAGAGTGACTAATAATATTGCTACTAAGCAAAATTGAAACTGAACTGGGAATCAAATATGTATTAATTAATTTCTTAAGGATACCGAAAAATTCAGGGATGTCTGTACTCTGTACAAAAGTAATAATAGTATTTCCGAGAACATCATGTAGCTATAACTGTAAGGAAAAAAAAAACTCATTACAGTTTTCCAAGGGTAGAAACTCATCTGCAGTTGAGAGACTATCTACCAAAGTGAATGGCTTGAGAGCTCTTAATCTTGGGTTGGAATGATGCTTCAAGTCATGACTTTCAACAGGTAACCCAAATCCTGGAGAAGTATAGAACTTAAGTTAACATACATTTTATTAAACAGGAGTGTCGCCACTATCAAAAGCATAACATTTCAAATAACACATTATAAAAAGCAACGGGGAAGGAATTAGAGACCTCAAGAGCATCTTCAGGCTAAAAAAAAGGAAAATATCTTGAGGCATACTTAAGGTCTGGTGAAATCATCAAAATACCCCCGTGATTTTGGAATTTCTGAAGATACTCCTGAGTTTTGCAATTTAATTCAATAAGAAAATACTATAACATAATAAAGAAAAGGAGTATTAATTGCCTGATTCACCCTTTAAACTTAACTTCATGAACTTCAAAGTTCCAAAAGAGTAATAAATCTCAGGGCTACCACATTATATTTGTTAAAACTAACCCTTTATAGCCTTTTCATCACCCATCATAACCCTAATTTAATTTTCATAACAGACACAAAAGAGGCCCCACACAAAGTAAAACCAGAGTGCAAAAAGGTTTGTTTTTTTAGCCTATAATAATTGGTAACAAATCCGTAGCTAGACAATTAACTAATTATTTGGGTTAAATTGATTACAAGCATAAAACCCCCTTTAAAAAATAAAAATATATTCCAGGCATAAAGTTGTAAATAGCTTGCTAATTCACCACTTTCAGATTCTAATAAAAATTTGAAATGGAATCCATTTACGAAGGTTTTAGAGCATAGTTTCAATTGATGGATATCATAATTCATAGCTAAACCAGTAAAACCACTATAAATAATTGCAATTTTTGTACCTTTAAACTTTAAAGATAACTCTAATTCGATGTTCATAAAAAGCATGAAAGAGGTCCCTCACAAAATACAAACAGGGTGCAAAGAAGTCTTTTTTTTTTTTTTTTATAATCAGCCAATAGCAACTGGTTAAAAAAYAACTAACTAGATAATAAATGAATTATTTGTATTAAAGTAATTGTATAAGGGAAGGGGGGGAGGTCGTGGTGGTGTCCACGCAAAAATACCATTTTATCCCCTTCCCTTTTGTAATTACACTAAAAAAAACAAATAAAACAACATTTATTACCATATTTAAATAAGGAAACAGCATATGAGTAATTACAAAAACTTGCCAAAAATCAAATTTGCATTACTTATCAACATCTAGCAATTCAAATCAATCAAGTTATAGATAATTATCCACATTGCAATTAGACATTGGAATTCATTTACAATTAGAAACTTTAGACAAAAAAATTTACACACTAATCGAAAAGAGTCCTAATCTTCTGATAAATTAAATCTTATAAATTTAAAGCACGCATAGCATGCAAACAATGCTAGTTTGTATTAAAGTAATTACAAGCCTACAGCTGTACACATGTACATATTTTACTAGTTCACTGCCTTCGAGCTCTGAAAGGGGGTCAACTTAAAAAAAAATTAGAGCTTGGTTTTAAATTAAAGCATTTCCTAACAAATCCATTCCATAAATTTTTTGTAAATTCCATCGTCTTTAAGGATAATTTTAATTTTTTCAAATTCAATGTTCAAAGCAGACACAAAACAGGTCAGACAAAAAACTCAAGCAGGGTGCAAAAAGGTTTGTTTTTAATTTCCAACCTACAGCATTTGGTCGAAAAAATAATTATCGATCAGTCAAAGCCTTAGTCCCATCAATGGGTAAGCTAAATGAACAGAAAGTGATTAATTATTAATAGTCTATCACTACCTTCAGACCCACATAAAGCTTTAAAATGGGATTTATTTTAAGGGATGTTTGGTTCAAGCATTTATGTTGGAATGGAATGGATGTGATACTATTAATGAAGAAAAAGTTGTTTTGGTTGGTGTCATTTGGGTATGGAATGTCATACCCAATGGTTTCTCATCCCCTTCAATCTCATACCTACCACCCTCCTAAAGATTGAGATTCCATTCCAACCTATGTCACTAACACTATCAAAATCCATACCTTTGGATGAGCCAAACTTATAAAAAATAATGGATTATCAATCCATACCATTGGGGTTGTCATTCTCATGCAATTCCATTCCAATATTTTGAACCAAACGACCCCTTAGAGCTTGATTTTAATCGATGCAAGAAAAATCCAATTCATTCTACATAAAAACTACATTGAATTATCTATCATGTGAGCTAGACCCACATACTTCCATATCAGTTAGCACTGGACCAATTATACACCAAATGAAGTAGAAACAAAAGGGCCAACTGTGAAGATGTGAAGATTAGATGAAAGAGAAAATTTGAAAGGTGCAACAAACAAGTGCCCTGATCAATAACGTCAACAAGCTCTCAACAAAAAATCCAACACAGGTCACCATAACCAACAAATGAGAAAATATGTAACCCTTCCTACTTCAAAACAAATGAGGTTGGGGCAACCTAACAAAGAAGATCAGCTGAGTATTACAAGACACCACCTTTGTTCCTGTTCTGGCAATACCTAATACGGGAGAGCTCTAAAACAATGTCTTGGATGGCAAAGGAGGAGGCAAAGAAATAGGAGAGAAAGCCAAGGGAAAGGTGAGGTCCATTTTCCCTTTAAATCTCTCCACATTTGTAGGGATTGAGCTCACTAAAGAGACATGGAATATGGATCCTTCCCCAAACCTTTTACCAAACAAGAGAAATTGTCTCCTCCCTTTCTCTTTCCTTCATTCCATTGCTTTTTATCCGCACATAGTGTAAACGAAAACCCTAGCCAAAGGATAAAGGGGGACTGTTTCTTCAATGTGCCTGAATTTGATTTTCTTCTTGCTAACCCTTGTTTTAAGCCAACATCGTTAATTCATTCTACATGGTGTTATATGGTTAGCTCATAATCCCACCAGAATATGGTTTTCCTAAAAAATACAAGATGTTATATGGTTAGCTCATAATCCCACCAGAATATAGTTTTCCTAAAAAATACAAGATGTTATATGGTTAGCTCATAATCCCACCGCCCACCCCTACCCACAAAAATAAAATAAAAATTCACCCACCCTAGTAGTCGTGGTTTCAAATTCTCATGGTCAATCAACCACAAACGTCCATTTCGTAGGAAAAAGACAAGGAATTAACTTCCCTTGGTAATCAAAGGGGCACTAATACTTCTACACTTCTAGTTAATTAAGTTGCCTTAGTAATCAAAGGGGCRCGAACACTTCTAGACTTCTAGCTAATTAACTTCCCTTAGTAATCAAAGGGGCACTAATACTTCTAGACTTCCTTTGTTTGTCACTAGATTAATTCCCATGCGATGCACGGTTTTATTCATTAAATTTATTTGTAAAACTTGTTTATAATRAAGATTTTTTTTTAGGTGAAAATACTTGTAAAATGTGGAAATGAATATTTTTGTTATTCATGATAGATAGATAAGAGATATGAAGGAGTTATGTTAAAGAAATTAATTAAATTCTTTTTAGCAACCAATTGAATAATACAAAAAAATGATGTAATTTATCACTTGTTATGTTAATAATTTATACACAATGTCAAAAAAATCTTCTTTTATAAATATCTTTTTTATCTCATAAAAAAAGATGTAATATATAGACAATATTTGATGATAAATAAATGTATAAAAGTCTTTTTTCAATGTAATTTGGGAGAAAAATTATAAGCTAATTAAGGGTTGTTTTAATAGTAGTTAATTGTCAAAGCACATTTATTAGTTTATATGCATTAATTTTTTTTATGCAATCATTAATTAATAGGATTTGGGAGGGAAATGTAGTTCGGAAAAATGAGTAGGTGGGGATTGCTTTAATATAAGTTATTAGATTTGTCTTCATTGTCAATAATATTACTAAACTAAAGAGCACAATTAAAAACAATCAAGACTCAACAAGAATCACAAAGATTAAACCAAAAAGAATTAATAAAGGAATTGACTTGTTGGAGAACCTACGCGGAAAAAATAAAAATAAATAAAGAGTTTAAGCATAGTTTAATATGCAACCAAAAGACTACCAACCTAAATGACCGGTCTACATGCAAAACATTAAGGAAAAATAATCCAAACAATTAAAAGATATAAATTTAGGGTCAGGTTAGAAGTAAGATGAGCTGCTAGTGAAACTCATACAATACAAAAGAAAAAAAAATGAATGTGCAACAACGAGAACATTTAAAAGTTCACAGCAACTACTTGGCACACAGTTAAGTAGCTATTGACAGTACACCTGCAATGCATATTTCATCCTCTGATACCTCACTGACTTCTAGTTCATTGAACCACGACACCTGAAAGAGGGAAAGAACAGTCACGAAATTTTGTTAAAACTGGCAATAATGTTCATAAAATACTAATTATGAAATGGGGAATCAACCTATCTCACTAAGTTAACTAGTATAACAAGCAACAAATTTTAATTAATACACAAAACAAAACAAAAACACTGGTGGACTTTACATAGAAGAAAAACAATTTAGTTAAGATCAAGACAATTTTAAATTTTTAATATAAATACAAATAAATAAATACATAAAATAAGAGCATTAATTTTTTAAATTGGGTTCAAGTGTGTGAGCATTAATTTTTAAAATTGGGTTCATCTACTTTAGTGGGCAATGTTGAAAACAGATATTCCCCGAAGGTATATTAACCTAGTTAAGGACATGTACCGGGGTGTGTCAAAAAGGACTTCCTTATAACAATCGGTTTGCATCAAGGGTCGGCGTTGAGCCCTTTCCTTTTTGCATTGGTTATAGATGAAGTRACAAGGCCAATCTAAGATAAGGTACCATGGTGTATGTTATTTGCGAATGATATTGTATTGGTGGATGAAACTAAAACTGGGGTTAATGCCAAGTTGGAGMAATGRAGACAAAGGTTGRAATCTCGAGGATTTAAGCTAAGTTGGAGTACGACTGAGTATTTAGAATGTCGTTTTGGGTCACAACAAGGGACAAGGACAAATGATGGAGTGGTGAGGTTGGACGGAAAAGACCTAACCATGAGTGAAAGCTTTAAGTATCTTAGGTCAATCATCCAAAAGATTGGTGATATGGACGAAAATATGGCCCTCTGGATTACCGGGTGACTGAAATGGAGAGCGGCTACGGGAGTGTTGTGCGATCGAAGCATCCCAAAAAATGCTAAAGGGAAAATTTTACACAACTGCTATAAAACCGGTATTGCTCTATAGGGTCACCGAGATGCGGATGTTGAGATGGATGTACGGGAAAACTCTTCGAGACCGAATAAGAAATGAAATTATACTGGGGTGTAATGCAAAATGCCCAAAGGTTGTATTTATCTCGGCTCATGATCTAATTGCCATGCCGGGAAAGAGACAACAAGACAACAGTTACTCATCCTTTTAAATTGAGGTCAGTGCAAGTATGTCGATGCTTTTGACATCCTTCACGAGAGAGTTATGAAAGCGGGCTTGAAGGCCTATTTTTCTAAGACTGGGGACTATTGATTCTATTGGCTATCTGGAAACGCCGCAGSCGCGAAGYGTGGTAGGAAAGTTGGTGTTGCAGATATTGCAAGCAAGTTAAGGGAAAACCACTTGCGTTGGTTTGGGCATGTAATATGGAGACCTCCGGTGCGAAGAGTTGAAAAATGGGATCAGGGAGATTTTAAACGAGGTAAAGGGAGATAAAAAATGACTGGGTGGGAAGGAGTTAGAAAGGACCTAAAACAGTTGGATTTGCAAGAGTTGGATTTGCAAGAGTGAGGCTCTCAATCGTAGAAAGTGGAGGAAGAAAATCTATGTGGATGACCTTCGGAATAATCACTTTTGGTTCATGTTAGYCGACCCCTCATATGGGATTAAGGCTTTGATTGATCTACTAAGATCCTCCTTTTTCCCTCAAACGAATGATAAATGATCCTCTAAACATAGCTTCTTCATGTCATTTTTTTGTTATTTCCATCCAAGTCATCTTAGGTTTTCCTTGACATTAGTCAAGAGACTTAAATACTCAATACATCAAAGCAAAATAAATAAAACTTCCAAAGAAACTATCCCATAMAAGTCATAAACTCCCTCCTATCCAAATTACTTGCTAAAAACTATGGAGTTCACTATTTTTTATTACAAAATTACCGTTACACAACTTTCACCTTTTAATTACCAGAATTTCCAACAAACATTTTACCACTCATTAGATGTGGTCCCTACCCACACATATGGGCTTCCTTGGTCTTTGTATTTTATACAAGTACAATGTAACAAGCATCAGAGTGTGTAAAACTCACCTTTTTGAACCACAATTGCAGGGGATTTTTTTCTCCTCCAAGGGAAATTTGTAATTATATGTGATCTCTTCACCAGTAGAGATATGCCGTTTTGCATAGATGAATATCCTCTTTTGACCTTCAACACTTACAATTTTGGTGTAACAGTTAGGCTGCAAAAATTATAGAGATTTAACAATCAGATGGATATAGGAAAGTTTTCTGTAAACTTAAGAATAATATTTATTACTTATTTGTCTACCTCGCATGAATGGTTAATAAATCTAGCAAGCCCACCACTTGTTGTAGCATCCACCTGCAAAAAAATACAGAGCCAACGATCATGCTAAAATGCCTATAAAACACCACCCATAAAGAAACATGTAAAGCAGAGATCATGCTGTCAAGAATTCTCTAAAACTTTCAAATGGAATGTCAAATGGACTGCCAAAGGGTAGGAATTAATGAGCATTTTCTCACTAGAAACATAGCCAWTGTAATTCTAAAAATATACCAGCTATACAGAGAAACAGGTACATAACAACTTAACAAGGGAAAATGAATGTTCTTGAAGGTAGCATTAACAAATTTTGTTCTAGTACAGCATGAAATATATATATATATATATATATATATATATATATATATATATATATATATATATATATATATATAGGATCATGTGAAAACACAAACCTTAAGTGAAAACTAAAAACTTTTAATCTTGACCGTAGGATTTCGAGATGGACGACGGTCACGATTTAATCTATGTATATACTTGTATTTCAATCTAGGGTACATTGAAGGTTTAAAGGGATACACGTGTACTATTCATCACTAGCTGAATTTCTTGTGTACCTTTATGCTTGTTGTACGTTTATTTTGGTTTTTTACGTTTTCACATGTGGTTTTTATTGAGATCGTAATGTAATATATATATATAATATATAATTATATATAATATATATATAATATATATTATATAATATACTTAATATATAATATTATATATATTATATATAAATATAATATATATATATGTAGGGTGAGGATCCATGAGATATCTTAGGTGAGAACTATGAAACTTTATGTTCTACACTTATACTTCATGTTCTGCATTTTGACTTCATGTTCCTAACATTTATTTTAATGTTCTACATATTGTGTTCTAATTCTTACAATTTTAATTAATGTTCTAGCACATTAGTCTCAATGTTCACAAGTTTATAACAATTTTCTTCTCTCCTACTCACCAAACTCAGTAGGCCACCACCAGATTCCACTAGCCAAGCCCAGCACAACCACGCACCGAGACCAAGCCTGCCATACACCCACCAATCCTGATCGAGACCCAGCGCACCCCCATACACGCCATCGCAATCTCAACCAACCTCCCAGCCTCAATCGAACCCATGACACACGCTCACCCAGGCCCCAACCCACCAAGGCACAGAATCCTGCACTCCCCTCACCCCTTCATCTCTCTCTATATAACCACCTCACCTCTTCACTCCACCTAGTAAATCTCATTGTGTGTGCATGCAGTGTGCCGAGGAACGGGGGAAAATGTTTGTCGACGGTGGCGTGTGAGAGAGAAAGGGTCGGAAGCAGTTAAGAGTTAGATTTTGATATTTTGGGTCGGTGGTGTGGGTAGGTGTGGGGAGCGGCGCGCGGTAATGGATGAGCGACGCGAGAGTGTGGTGGTGCGGCGGTGGGCGGTGGTAGTTACAACGCTGGCAGCCGGAGTAGTGCTTCGTCGGTGGAAAGAGAGAGAGGTGGTAGGAGGAGAGAGAAAGGGGTGAAAGGAGAGAGAAATGAATTAGGTTGAAAAATCAGATTTTGTTTGAAAACAATTTAAATAAATGTATGGTTGTGATGATTTTGGGTTAATTTTAATGGTTGAGATGAAAGTTCTTATAGTTCTCACCCTAAGGTTGGTTCTTATATGAACCTAAGTCTATGTATGTATATATGTATATATATATATATATATATATATATATATAGACATGTTACTGTTGAATACTATGTCAGAAACAGCACTTTTTACCTAATGAATGTTCTCTCTCATAAAAACAACACAGATTATTATACCTCATATTCTCATACAACATAGACCAGTAAGGTACACAAAATGAAGAACTTCAACTCCATAACAAAGTATGTATCGCATACAGAAATTTCGTTCTGAAGTGCGTATAATGCACTCCATAACAAAGGCAAGCTAAAGTGGAGATGACAAACCACGCTGACAAAAGATAAAATACTTCCTAAGCCACTTCTTTATGAAGTATGGAAACAAGAGCACAATTGAGCACTCAATCAGTCAAATGGAAAACAAGGTTCACATAAGTAAAGATTATACAAAGTTCTATACTTCTATATTGCACAGGATCTTGAAGAAATCAGTAATCCAAACAAAATTTTGCACTTTTTTCTTGTGCAAACAGCAAGAGCTATACTAATCCACTTACTTCATATCTTTCCTAACTCCTTTTAATTACGTCAACTTTGGCCTCCCTTTCCACTCTTCATACCAGTGCAGGAGTGCATCTTGTGATCTGTCTTACATGCCCAAACCAGTGTAGACTACTAACCCCTTAATTTGTCCATAATGTTTGCCACACCAACATTACTCCATATATCTTCATCCCTTATCCTATCCCATGTAGTGTTTTTGCACATCCATCTCTATAACTCCCACCTTCCTAACATGCCTCTTCGAAGGCCAACATTCCATACCACTGAGCAACATTGGTCTTATGGAAGTCCTATAGAGTTTCCCTACAGCTATAAATGGATGATTCAGTCACACAATAGTTCAGTTGCCACTCTCCATTAAAGCCACCTTGATTTAATCATATGAGCCAAATCTAGATCAATATCATTATTCTTTTAAATGATCGACCCACCCCAAACTACTTAAAACATTCACTCATGACCAAACATTCGAGGTGGGATGCTAAAGAGAACAACGACAAATAGCTGAAAAGTTTGCTAACCTTTGACACTATATAGTCTTGAATAACAATTCAAGAAAAAAAGATTTCATCATAGAGTGCCTCAGAAATGCACAATACAGCATAAAATTATACTACATCTGCCATAAACCTAACACAAGAAGCAGAAAGAATTGACTCAAAAAAATAATATTTAAATTCAGTAAATAAAGATTTCGTCATCAAAAACAAATTGCTCACCACATAACCATCATCCAGTCTAAAAAGGTAACTGCTGCCAATACCCATCTTCTCATATTGCTGTTCCCTAATATCAGATATCTGCACAAAAACCATAATAAAGTATTTTAGCATATAACAACCAGGAACATAAGAGAGAAAAAAATAAGATTCCTATTCTAGACTTGATGACCCAGATTCTTACCCATGTCAGAAGATATTGAAATACAGATACAATATATATTTTTGAAAGACATAAGTTCAAAATTTAAAAGTGAAATAGGATGCAATAAATAAGTTCTCAAATCACAAAGGAACAGATATAAAGTATACCCGAGGACGAATTAGTTCCCCAACATATTCGATGACAAAATCATCTGTTTCAATTGGTTCCAATGCAATAAGACCCCAAGCATGAATCTTACTCCGCTGGAAGCGTAGACGTTTTTTCCTAGTCTGCAATAAGACTTTACATGAATGACCAAAGCAATTACGTGCTAAATGCCTAAACAAATTGAAAGATACACACTTTACAATTACCTTCAATTGAGAAGTCTTTAAGAGCTCAGCGCCATCTACTGCTGCAAGTAGGTTCCGCATTTTAACTCTGTTTGTCCTAGCGGAAATTCCCTTTACACGTGATGGATGTGAGCGACTTATATCAGAAGTAAAACGCAGCATAGTAGTGATGTTATTTCCTCTGACAAGAGTTCTTTCTGCAGGCCTAGCATGCAAAGACCACTTATGCCATTTCCACCCATCAATTGAAGTTCGAGCACATCCATCAGACAGTGGACAGGAACTTAGCAACTTGGATTTGCTCAACTTGGTTCTTTCATCCTGTTTCAAAGCTGCTTGTTTAGCATCAGCATCCATAATCTTTGGAGCCTTTGGTGGAAGTGAAGGTGATTCATCAATCACATCCTTTCTCTTCAGGCTAGACGTTGTAGATGCTGTAAACAGAGGACAGTGGATAATGACAAAGTGCATAAGCCAGCTCTAGATAATTATTCACCAGAAAATTGAAATCCCCACCCAATGATTCCACATAACCTAAAGAATACTTCATAAACTAATTGTATATATTAATATAATGCAGCTCATGAACTAGCTTGATCATGAATTAAAAGAGAATGGCTAACAGAGAATTTCTATAATTTGGACTGGAGGTTAATTGTGTGTACACTAATACATGCAAAATGACACCAAACAAAGTAATATGTACCTACTAAACAACTAATAACCCATGAATTTTCTTCAAGTTTAACATTCCCACATTTCACCAACCACATTCTCAACCTAAAAGTCTAAAACGATAGGATATAAGAAACTGTATTAAAATTGTTAACAGTACATTATCTCAGTATCTCAATCCTGCTATATAAGATAAGGATGTCCCATATTAGCACCCCATTCAGTTAAACTGAAATGTTGCTCACTAAAGCCCACTCACACACATTATTCTATCTATTAAATCGTCATGCCAAAACCCAATGTATCACACATACTTCAATATATATCAGATATCAGTAATATCACTGCCATTTGTGGCTCCATAAGTACCCACTGGCACTAAAATAAGGGCAAAAAAAAAAAAAAACCATGCATACTTCCATGAAGGGATTTAACAAAAGGATTGCCAATATAACCAATCCACCTTGAAGACCGTTAGATCAATCTCTTCTCCGGCTCTCCCTCGTACCAACCACCAGAAAAGCTACAGATATTATAAATTATAGTGCTGGCTTAAAAAGTTCTCCATGAAACTGCTACCCCATATGAAACTGCAACAAGAGGCATTCTACAAAAAAAATACTCACATTTTTTAATTTTTTTATCCTTCTTGACAACTTTATCACTAAAAGCTGTTTCCATATGTAGCACCCTCGTTTCTGCACAATATTCTGGATCATCAAAAGCATCAGTTAATAAATACATTGATCAATAATAAACCAACAATGTACCAGAACGTACAAGAATATTATTCATAAAATCAAAAGAACTGAAAAACATACTCTGAGCAGGCCTAGCAGCACTTTGGAGTTTACGACCCTTTGACGACCTGGATAATTGATGATCATTTGACAAAATTCTGTTAACAGCGCCCACTTTAGAAGCTGTAGATGATCCTATTTCTTTTTGGCACAAAGCTTTGGCCTTCTGCTTTATTTGTTCAATGCCTAAAGTTCCTGAACATGACATGTTCTTGGAAGCCTTTGGTTGATGACGAATCTTAGAATCCCGTAAAATGACACTTGGCTCAGCTCCTGACTTTTTTATCACTTTCTTTCTTCGGGAATAAGTAATTTCTTCAATAACTGAAACTTCCGGTGGCCCTGAATTGTGACAACTCTTTGATCTTTCCATAAGACGGTCAATATGAGACAGCGGGGGAGGAGTTGAATTCGGCAAATTATCACTTCTGGTAATGACATCTTCCTGCTCCAAAAGAAAAGAATGAAAAAATCGCCTAGAATTTTACTTAACTATTATATAGATTTAAAAAAACCTACCCGAAAAAGAGCATGTCGCTTCATCATATCATGAAAAGTTGATATCCACTCTCTAAGCACATCATCATGCAACTTTTTTCTATATAGTGCCAAGCCCGCAAACTTCTTTTTATTGGGAATGGTCTCATCTAAGCCTGATGGTCGTAAGTTGGAAATACCGAAGGACACCACATCTTTGATCTCACTCCCAGATCCAAGTAATAAGTCTTCAGTTACACAGCTTACAGGCATACCCAAAATCTTGAAAGCACTTCCCATGAAGTTGGAYGAACTACATTCACGTGCTGACTGAACTGCCTGGCGAGATTTTATCGCTTCAATAGGAGACTCAAATTGATCAAGCAAGCATTTACGCAAGTCTAGAGCACATGGCTTAATTGTAAAATCAGTAAATCCAACAGGGGGAGGATCATCAGTGGAACTTTTAATTGCAAGGTTAGAAGATACACCCAAATTCCTCAAGCCAAATCCAATAAAATTAGATGAAGAGTGCAACTGTGGAGACAAAGCAGGCTCAACAGATGATATAGTCACTTCTGAAAGGCCTTTAGCTTCATCAAGACAGATATGCCCAGAGCCTAGCTCCTGATGCATCCTTGAAGCAGCATCTTCACTGCCATTGTCATTACACAATATTTCCGAATTTTCAGCTGCAACCTGAAATACATTAAGAGACTTCAGGGAAAAAAAAAGTATGCATTTGCTAAAAATAAAAATTCCTCCATCATTATTGAGATTGAGAATTTAAACTTTATTTTAAAACTTTTTTTTTTTGGAGGGGGGAGGGTATTTTCCAACTGATTTCACATTGTCATTACCTCATTTTCTCCATCCTCCAAAGACTTAACAGCCTTAAATACTTCCTTTTCAACAACGATCTTGAGGAAATCTTCCATGGTAGCCTTTCCAGATATATGAAGTTCCTCTTCAACCCTTGCAGTTGTCCCTTCCAAGTCGTCATCGTAATGGTGAGAGTCCGGGTTGGATGGTTTTTCTGCTCTAGCGTAAGAGTGGGAGATCATAAACGAGTCTTGCAGAATAGAACTGAAACCAGGTGGACAATCAAGCTCATCAGCAAGTCTCCCCAACTCTCTCTGCACAGCACGGGTAATAAATCAGCATTTTACAATGATTTAGGTATCAMAGTTAAGGATGTAAACAAATAATCTTACAACTTCAGTAGTCACATTTGCTGTCTTCTGGAACCCAGTATTGATTTTGTCCAAAGCAGCTTCACCTTCAATACTGATGTGTGTCCAGCGTTTATTTTTTCTCCAAGTAAGAGCATAACTTGTTACTGGTTCAAAAAAGACTGCATTCCACATAACCTGCATACAATGGTCAAAAAGCACCTGGCAGATGGCTTTATTGGCTCCTTTAAAATTCTCAATACTGCCAATAGATTTCAAGTTCTGGACGTTGCAAGACTCCTCGAGAATTTTCTTCGCCGAATTATCTGAAGTTTTGACATCATGTTGGACAATGATTGCAGCATGTGAAGCAGAACTACTACTCACTTCAGCATTAGCTTGAGACTGACAGAGAAAAGGCCCAAGACACAAGTAAATAACATAAAAGCATTCATGAAAAAGTATCAAATGCAATTATGACATAAAGCACYGACAAGAAAAGGACATTCATGAAACACAGACATACGCCCATACCCTTTCCGAATCAACCAGGCAACTTCTTAGATCCTCAGTTCCATGCTCACTCTTGCTTTGTTTCTGAGCCTTCTTCGTAGCAGCAAAATCTGCAATGACGTTGCCAATGATCTCATCCACAACAGATCGACGAGCTGCCTTTATGATACCATCATGCAACTGCGTCCCGATTTCTTCCGATATTCCAGATATAAGTCCCAACATGCTGCTATTTTCATTTGCAGTCATGGTAGAACTCTGCTTTCTCCACGCATTGATCAAAGACAGAAGAGTGAAAGAACAACAACTATTATTGATATGACGTATCTGTACAAGAAAATCAATGCATCAAATCAGAAGCATGAGCAAAAGTACTATGGAATATTTGAAAAAAACAAATAAATAATTGATATAAAAAAAAGGGTGAATCAGCAACAGTCAACAACAAATGAAATAAGAAGCACTAAATCTTAATTACTGGTCAAATTCATCAAAGATGTATTGCAAGCTTCATTAACAATAAGCATACTACAGAAATAAATCAATGCAGTCATTGGAAGGTTGCAAACTACAATGCACAAATGTAGAAAAAGTGGCACTTTGACTATTTGCTGCCTCTGAATATCAAAGGCCATTTCAATCTTGCAGTGTCCAATAATTAATACTATAATCCCAAAATGGGTAGTGAAGCAACAATCTTCAGAAAAGAAAAATCAAAAATATTCTTTTATGGTCATTTATCAATATAATATGAGCTCGCAGTCATTACCAAAAAAGACAATTAACGACTACCCATTCGGAATGATGAAAATCTGGAAGGTGGAGTATCTTTTAAAGATAATAACTCAATTTGATTCAAAACAGAGAAGCAAAAATATGAAAGTAACAAATAAAAATAACTTTTTCACATTTAGGGCATACGAAATTGTAAATAGACAAAAAAAAAACAAAAAAAACTTTCGTATCTTAAAGTTCACACAGAAATGTTAGTTATCTTACCATAACTGAACTATGTAAATAGCTATATTGATGCCAACCGTAAAGTTCTGAAAGAGAATGTGGTCCACTAGATCGCCCATAATCATCCACGAATAACCAACATCTTTCTTCCCAAGACAAACACTTAATAATGACAAAAAGAGCAGAAAAGTACTCATCAGGTAATCAAATAACAGAAGAAATACTAAAGACATCACAAATAAAAAGGAAACAGCACACTAATATCCATATACCTGCTGCTGAAGAAAAGTTGCCCCAAGAACTAATTTTGAGTCTGAAACAATCACATCAGAGTTATAACATGTCTGATTGATATGACTTTGCTGGTCGGAAGTAAGCATAACTGAAACAGAATCAGTGAGGGCATCTTGTGCAGGAGCAACATGGCAGTTTGTTGTGGACACATCAGAAGTAGATCTTGCAACATATGTAAATCCAGTACCAATATGATCAGGATACTGTTTAAAAAACTTCAATGGTACAGGATTTAATAGTGCACCATTCG
Organism: Bassia scoparia; assembly: GCA_008642245.1. Classification (NCBI taxonomy): domain Eukaryota; kingdom Viridiplantae; phylum Streptophyta; class Magnoliopsida; order Caryophyllales; family Amaranthaceae; genus Bassia; species Bassia scoparia. Next base: position 23,524 of record SNQN01001831.1, read on the forward strand.
TGAAAGGGTAAACAGGAAGCTCATCCGGCAAAAAACCTGTTGACAAGCCCTCAATCAACTGCTGCTGAATATAAGGCCCACACATCTGACCCTGTTCATTTAAATACATCCATCCGGTCACAAAATCTGACAACACGTGTGCATTATGATTCTTGCTGGGGTATGAAATTCCAGCAGCACCAGTATCAGTGGAAAGTGCATCTGCATCACCATTCACTTGGCATCTACTCGCAACGCTTTCACCTTCGAAATCACGACAAGATGATGAACTGCAAAAACACATTGATATCTCATATTAATATGTTCACATGCAAATATTGCACTCATTTTCCCCCAATCATTCAACCACCACAAAGTTGCACACGCTCCAATACAATTTAAGTGGTCTTTTCGATGAGTTACATAGTACACCCCTTTATGGCTGTAGGTTACTGACATACCAATACTTCATACAGTCTTACAAATAACTCTGCTCCGTCCTTTAAAAAGCAAGCTACTTTGGGGAAAACGACACTTTCTAAGTAGTTACTGCTGTACCACTTATATTATTGATATTTTAGAATTTACAAGATAATACTTTTTTCCAATCAGTATCTAAAGTCTTAACCTGGGACACAGCATAGCTTCATGATTTTCAGTGACAAGATGATGCAATCTATTAAAACCAAGTCATACTCAGCGTTACCATAGCAACGATTTTCAGCACTTTCAAAAGTAAAGCTAATATCGAACTAGTGTTAGGGATAAATTTCCAACTATATTTCATTGACTTTTCTCAAAAAAAAAAAAAAAAAAAAAAAAAAAAATAGAAGGGAAACTTTTCTGAGGTACCCTTGTAGTTAGGCTAAATAGCTCAGGCACTCCCAAATTTTTTTAACTGCATCAAGTACCCTTGAGGTCGAACTTAGTGCCTGACATGCCATTACTAACTAACGGTGTTAAAAAACATTCCCATTGACCTGAATTCCCTGTACTCTCTCCTCTACTTTCATAAATTCCCTTGCAATTCCTCTTCTTCTTCGTTTGTACACTATTACAAAGTAATTCTCCTTTAATTCAACCTCATTTTCATCACTTGTGTATCAATTACAACAATTTCATCTCTCTATTCCTATTGTAAATTTCAGCATGGTCTCCTAGCATGATTGAATTGMTAGTAAAACAAATACCTTATTAACTTACCTGAGATAATCCTCACAGAATTTTTCCAATAACCCAAATAAATCATAATATCCCACTTTCTTGGTAAGGGTCAAGAATGCATCTATGATGGCTAATAATTGGAAAGAAGAGTAGCCTCAAGTTTCTTTTGGTCAAGTGCTTCACAAATAGATAGTGAAGACAACCCCAATCGCACCACCGCAYTCCCTCCCCTCTCCACCTACAACTCGTCAACCACGCTGCACCTACAACTCGTCGACCACGCAGCACCACCCCAAACCCACACCAATTGCGCGACTGCACCCCCTCTTCACTCCACCTGCAACTCATCGACCATGCCGCACCCCCGTCCTCTCATTGCTCTCCTCGATCTCAGCTTGAATTGTAGAATCAATAAATCCAATCTGAAATTAATCCTTGCCCAAAATTAATAAATGAGGATSAAATTGAAATGGGTTTGTTTGAACAAGAGGRGATTTTTCTTCTCCATTGTTCAATTTTGATATTTACACTCGTATTTTTTTGAATTTTATCAATTGTGTTTTCATTATAATTGATTGTAATTGGGAAAAAAATGCAAAAGGAATGAGTGCGGTGAGGTGGTGGTGTGGTGTGGTGTTGGCTGGAAGTGTGGCTGGGGTGGTGAAGGAAGAGAGAGAAGATGAGTGTTCCTGGCTTCCTGCTATTGTTGATTGTTACAGCTTTCAAGAAAGAAGCAAGGGGAAAAATGTAGAGATAAAGGGAAAGTAAGAATAAAGCCTGAATTTTTAACGCCGTTGGTGACTAATGGTATGTCAGCTAGTTAATTGGACCTCGAGGGTACCTGAGGCAGTTAAAAAATTTTAAAAGGTACAGAGCTATTTAGCCTAGTAGGAAATAGAAATTTCCAAAAAAAAAAAAAGAAAAACATCCTTCAAGGTAGGGACGTCACAAGCTGACCTGATCTGCTAATACGACCTGATCTAACATGAAATTAGTGGGTTTAGGTAGAGATTTTCGACCTGAATGTTTAAATGGTCGACCTGAACCTAACCTGCAGTTAAATGGGTTAGGTTCACGTGAAAAAGTCCAACTGATATGACTGCCACTTCTATAGATAAAATGAAAAAACATGGTTTGTAAGATTAATTATTTAGTTTGTTTGGTTTGTAACTTGAAGACTAAGTAGTACCGTTGTTGGTATGTTTGAACACTTTGGTTTCAGATTACGAAGGATTTTCTTTTCATTATATTTACCTATATATTACCTATGTTAACAGATCTGTTTTTAGCGGGTTAGGTTAGTTTTAAAATCCTGACGTGCTAAGTGGTGAGCATGGTGCGGTTTGGTGCGTCTGGAACCTAAACCGCACCAAACCGCAATTTTACGGTTGAGAAAATCTCTAGACCGCACCGCAACAATTTCTAGACCGACCAAATCGCATCGCAATTTGCGGTTTGGTGCGGTACGGTTTGCGGTTTAACTGCTTTTCTTTATAAAAAAACTCCAAAATATCTATTTATTATTATATATCAAGTCTTTGTTAATACATAGAATACACTACTAAAACAAAGTCTTACAATAAAACACAAAAGTTAATTTAACGAAATTCATAATAATACATAAAAGAAATAAGAATGTTTTCCACAAGACCGCATCAAGACATCTTTGACAAATTAGGAATGTCATTTCCCGCTAGTCTCATGCTATGTCATTGACAACGCGAGCTAATCAATACTTTTATATAATATCTGAGTTATATATTTATATTTATTATTCTTCTACTTCTTCTATGTTTTTGAATTTTAGATTAGAATAATAAAAAAATTAAAACTTTTTTAAAAAATGCGGTTTGCGGTTTGGTTTTAAAAAATCTATAAACCAAACCAAACGCAAAATTGCGGTTGGGAAAAATAAAACCCAAACCACATTTTTCAGACCACAACCAAAACCAAACCGTCAAATTGCGATCCGATTTGCGTTTTGGTGCTAAGTTAACAAGTACATTAACAAACTTGTGCTTAAGCCCTAGTGCTAAGTTAACAAGTTAGGTTCGGGTTAGGTTTGGTTGACCCGTGAACCTGCTGACCCAAACCTGTTAATGATCTGACCTTATCTGTTTGACGTCCCTACTTCAAGGGGCAACAGGCACAGAAATACAGATTAAACAAAACAGTGATACAACTTTATTAGTTCATTCCATTGATTATCTTCAGAAAACAGAACAAACATACTTTATCAAACATAAATACTGACTTTAAAATAAATGCAACAAACACAATCATACAAAATATCACCAAAAATGTGAGCAAACAATCTAATACCATGTAGGCGTCAACGAAAGAGCTCGTAATTTCGACGAATCATCATCACATAAATCAGACCCCGGATGAGAGAGAGATTCTGAGCTACCAGCAGCTGAATTCTTAAGCCTCTTTGCAAATAACGAATCAAGTTCTGGTTTTTGACGATGTTTTGCAGAATCAGATATATGAGAAGAAGAAACCATGATCTCTGCCAAAATACACTACCGATCAAAATCAACAAAACAAAAAACAAACACAAAAAACAACACAGAATTGCGAGGTGATTGCATTGGTGAAATCGAGAAATACCTGATTAACAAGCGAGATGTTAAACGAGATAGATCATAATCTGATGAGAGAAACCCTAGCTTTTGGAGAGAGAAAGAGAGGAACGTTTTTGAGTCTTGGTTGAAGGAGAGAGAAAACGGCAAGCACCAGATAAGAAAGGGCTCCTCTCGTTGAATCGTTGATGGTCTGAGTAAAGAGAAGAAAATGTGATTATCAATTGTTGTTGTTGTTGTTTTCCTTTTCCTCTTGTGAATTTAATTAAGGGAGCAAACTAGGTTGATTTTGACAAATGGATGACCTAAAACTTTACAATTCGAACGATGACTTTTGGAAGCAAATTGCAACATACTACGAGTATGTGTTTGTATATGTAATTTACCATATCTGGTTTTGCATCTCGGTATTATAGATGAGCGGTTGAGATTTCATTAAGTACGTATCTCCAATGATTTTGAAAATCGACAATGGAAACTTGCATTATTGTTTGATTGAGTAGTCTAATGTTGCACACGTTGTTAACTTTAAACGTTTAGATGTTAATGTCAGGAAAGTTGACGCCAAAATCAACGTCTAGATGTTAATATCAACTTCATGTTAATGTCGGTTTACTATGGAGTTCGATAGCCCTAATTCATATCGGACTCTTTTTTTGGTGAACAAGGAAAATGTCATCTACAAATATTATTAAAAGGCGTGCTTGACAATGTCTACACGCCACATGGATCACTCTATTGCTAATTACATGCCAAGTGTCGTCATATAGATCACTTTCATGCTCTCTTCAAAGGACATGTGTCATTATAGTGTGTCATGTCATTTTTCCTATGTACATATGTCATGTACACTTATTTTCTTTATTTAACAAAAGAAATTATGTTTTGATATAGATTCGAACCTAAAACCTCTAACAAATAAGGTCATACATTTACCATATAAACTAACTTTTTTTAGTGATGTAAATGTTCATATAAAACTAAATATTCATTTCATTTAATAAGTAAATTAGAGGTTATATTTATTATTATATTTTTCACAATATTAGAAAAAAGGTTATATACCACATGATACCCACCTCAAACTCCTCATATAGCCTTAGTTTCTTGCATAGATCTCAATAAATGAAATACTTTCTCCGTTTTTTTTAATGACAACATTTACTAAATGTACAAATATCAAATTAATAGCAACAATTGTTTTCTTTTTATTTTTGCATGTTACTTCTTCCTATCTCTCTCCTAATCATATGCCCCACTTTCTCACTCTATCACTTTCACACTCACAATCACTTTTTGTCTAGGAGTATGAGTCATGCTCAATGTTACCATTAAAAAGAAACGGAGAAAGTATAAACATTATGTATTCATGAGGTCTTGACAATAATTCACAGCAATTCCATTGCTTAGTATTTCAAATAAATTTTGATAAAGTTCGTGATTATATTTAACTAATTAAAAGGGCTACGTATCATCTTATTAGGAATTGGTATATTAATTGACCCTCGCCCGGGCAAAAAAAAACTAGTTAATTAACTAAAAAGTGTTGGCACAAGGCCCATTACAGAGTATTCGAAACAAATTACAGTCGCTTAGTTAAAACATCAGCGGGAGAGGGCAACATAAAAGTTACATTCAGATCCTCAAACATGAGGTTTTAGGGTTA
>SNQN01001831.1:36125-47847 GCA_008642245.1 Bassia scoparia
CTCGCACCGGCCACACCCAACCAGTCGGTCCTCTCTGCGGCCCCCCCCGCCCCCCCCCTTTCTCTTCTTGCTCTTTCATTCTCCTTTTCCATGCTTTTAAATTATGTTTAATTGAATTCTAGACTTAAGGTTTTGTAATCAATCTTCTCTCCATATCTGATAGGGGTTAGTTGAGATCTCACTAGCTTCGATGACGGAGTCGCGCCCGTTCACCATTTTGACGCCTTTCGACGGGAGGCATGGGGTTGTGGCATCTTGTGTCTGATGACACTTGGTGTCTGGTTGATGTTCCTAAACTGTGAACATGGGTTGAGGACAACCTTGTTTGTTGCTCAAATCATAACAAATATAATAAAATGTATTGAGTCATATATTGGAGTCGAGTGAGTTATTTTGCAGGTACCATCTAATTAACAGGAGCAGTTGAGGATTTTGGGATTGTGTTGTATTGGAGCAGCTGTATGTAATATGTAACTGATGGTTTTGGTCTGAGTTTGGGATAAGCAGAGTTGTATATGTATAATGTTGTTAAGTGGTTATGAATACCACAATTGGGTTTTCTTTTGTTTCTAAACAGGTGTCGTAACTCGGTATGTGCAGTTTTTAGGGGAGATGATGTCCGTTTGTTTTCTCGTCTTCATATGTTGTATGTACTCAGCTTTGCTGATGCGTGTTTTTGTGTTTTGTGTGTTGTCCACATTTCCTTCTTTTGGTGGACTTGTGATGATCCTTATTTCACTTGGAAATTATGGGGAGCAGACTTTTTACAGGATTTACAATATGGTGACTAGCCTTGGATGGTTGGGATGAGTGGAGAGCCGATCGTACTTAAATAATTTGTTCGGGCATTGTAAACCTTACAGAACGATTTAATATTTCGAGTTTATTATGTTGAAAAGGGATTTTACCATTATTTACGAATAAGGGCCTTCATGGTTCCAACTTGTCAAATGAATTTTTACATTTCAGATTTTAACACTTTGGTTTGCACTATTTTTTATCTTTGATTCCGCTGCAAAATATTATTTTAGCCTAAACGTTTTGACACGTGGCAGTGGCACACCAATAGTTCTCCGTATTTTCGGCTTAATATTTCACAGGTAAGGTGGAGAATTATTGGGGTGTTACAGTAGTCCAGAATTATAGGTGGTGAGGGGGTGGAAATAGCATCCGGGTTCCACTGACCATCATGAAAGATGTGGCTTAGAGGTAGGTCCGCTTCATTTGGGAGTAAAGGGCCATGAATCAAGTCTCGCAAGCACCCTATACCTAGCCAGTTGTCATACCAAACTTTAGCTAAGAAGATCGAAGAAGAAAACGAAGTTGGATAAAATTTTGGGTGACATTTTGGAATCTGGTTGAGTAGAGCAATGGTGTGTCATTTAATCGTTTATGTTGAACTACAAGCACAGCAACTCATGCTCTAAGCTAAGAAGACTTTAAATCTTAATGATTTTGTAGTCTAGTTAGAGGTGGCTCCTTCAAATGTCATGCATTTTGTTGTAAAAAAAAGTGTCAAAAAAGTTGTGTCTAGGGATGCAAACGGGGCGTGGCGGCGGATATTGCAATTCCCTATCCCCATCCCCAACCTACTATGGAAGATTCCATCCCCGTAACCATCCCCCGGCGGAATTTTCTTTTATGCCCCAGCCCCGGCCCCGGCTGGGGACATATATGAACTATCCCCGCCCCATGGACCAGGTGGGCTCCATACCCACCTACATAACTTTTAACTATAAAAAAAAATTTATTTTTATTTAATAAATATTTTAAAAAATTTAAAAACCGTATTTCCCGCCCCCACTACCCGCCAAAATATCAACATGTGAGTGGGCCAATAATACTAACAAGTCATAAGGCCCAAAAGAAAAACTAAACTCACAAGTCACCAATTAGATATTATAAGGCCCAAAAAAATTAAAAATATAAATAAAATTTTCAATAATAACAGAAAAAATAAAAAATTCAATTATTTAATTTTAAAAAATGCGGGCGGGGCGGGGCGGATATTTAGCGGGCGGCGGGGCGGCGAGGGGGATGGGCGGAGTAGCCAAAAAACCTCCCCCATCCCCATCCCCACGGTGGTACAATTTCAGCCCCATCCCCGCCCCATCCCGTCAAAATTGGGACCCGATCCCCGCCCCATGGGCGGGGATGGCGGGTCTCCTACTTGACCCGCCCCACTGGCATCCCTAGTTGTTCACCTTTGATTTGTTATGGTTTCCTTTATTATTATATTGCAAGAGGCATTGATGTACGATTTTATATCGGTTTTTAGAGTCTTTTTATTATTATTTCGTCCTTTGAGTCTTTTTCCCTTTTTATTTGTTGTCCATGTCCTCACATTCTACTTCTAACCCATCTAACGGCCGCATTTAGCGTTTTGCCCCTTTCTTCTTTCTGTGTTGTGATTTCAGGTACCTTGGATCCCTCGCTTTTGGAGAAGTCCGGACTCATTTCGGACATGCTTTGGAGCCATTCAAGGCCTTGGTTTACGTGCACATGAGCTGGGAGCGTTTGATCTTCATTTGAGCTTCCACACTGTTGTAGCGCCTGTTTACCCCTAGGTAACAGGCGCTACTAGTCGCTACCCTCTCCATTTGGCTGGTTTTGGACTCCAGCAGGGTGTAGCGCCTCGTCTGCGCTTATAGCGGACGCTACTTCCTTCTCGCGCCTGGTAGCGCCCCTCTGTTCAAGCGCTCACACCCTACTCTTCAGTGCTCTGCTTGACTTGAGTAGCAGCGCTACAAGCTGCTACTGGACTAGGCGCTACTGCCCGCTACCTTCGCGTACTTTGGTGTGTAAACCCGCTTTTATCGGGGTTTTTAGCCTTATTTTCCCCTTTTCCTTTTATTTGTTTTACTGGTTTTTGATGGCCCTTTTGCCACTTGGGGACTTTGACCACAACTTTTACTTCACTTGTATTAGGCTAGTTTTAATTTTTCTCTCTCCTAGTTTTGCTTCAAGTTTTTCTCCAATAGCTTTAGTCACTATTCATCTTTCTTCTAACATTGGTATTTTGCATTTTGGAGTCTTGTACTTGGAATTCTGCACCAATTAATAAAATTGAAGCTTATAGTAACAATTCAACTCTTGCACTTCTTTATTTCAATTTGGTTAAGTATTTTTATGATTGATATTTTCTAGGGTTTTATTGTGATTTTGCTTGATTTCCCATACTTGAGATCTTGATGTTTTGCTTGTTAAGTATGTTTTTACTATGTTTTTAAGCATGTGTGAGTAGTTATTAGCTAAGGGTTGGGTTGAAACCCTCAATCACCATGTGACACCATGCTTGCTTGGAGTTTTTGTTAGATTTTTCCATGACTTGTATAGTTTAGGAGGTGCAATTGCTAATTCACCATGCTTAGCTACCATGGTGGTTTTTCTAGGGACCTAGACGAAGGAAACAGAGTTGAACTCTTAGTGAACTCCTCCTAACTATTTAGATGAAGGAACCATGAGAATAGGGCCGCGAATCTAGGGATGTTACTAGCTTTGTGATTTTTGTGCTAAACCGAACTTATGACCAAGCCATGAGAATAGTCTTGACTTGAAGTGAGGTCTCCTAGCTAGCTTGAGAGAGTGTTAGGAACCTTTGAAAGTATCCCCTTGTCGTGAACCGTGCTAGAATGCCTCTGTTGTTTGCAATTGGTGTTACATGGTGTTTTTGTGGTGAAACCTAACTCTAGTACGTTTTAGTCTTGTGATAATCTAGTTTTAGGTCATTTGTGTTAGTTACAATCCCCTTTAACATTGGTTTGCTTAGCTTTTAGAAAGATCACTACCGATGGTAAACGTGATTCGTGGTTCAACCCTTCTTGCCTAACTACTTAGCTAGTAAGACCGAGATAGGAACTTTATCTTTGGTAGCCTTACGACGGGCTATCAGCTATGGTGATACCTATTCAAATATATAGAGATGTATGGCATACACCATGTTTAAAAAATCATACAAAACTTTTGGGTTTTTTTTGTGCTTATGTTGGATTAAGGCATACAAAATAAGCATGCCTTGAGATTTTGAGTTTGACAATGACTGAATTCATTGTGGGATGAGATTGAGATTAAGTTGTAAGGAAAGTTGAGGTTAGTGAGAGAAAGTCGAGTGACGCGTATATTAGGGTAAAATTACGATACTGAGAAGATAGTTGTGAGAATACTTGTGTAGTTGTATGTGCTTGATTCTGATAGATTTTTTGTTAAATTATTTTTTTTGATGCTAAATGAGAGAATAATCTCGAAAACAATAAGGAAATAACTACATGTTGACTATTCTAGAACAAGAGACTCCTCTAATGTCTTCAGCTACAATACACCCAAGTTCTCAAGGGAGGAAATCCACTTGATCCACTTGATCGCAAATGACTTCATGTGTGTTGAGCACTCCTTGCTAAGCCAACCAATCTGCAACTCTATTTTTCTCTCTATAATAGTGTGAGACGTGCACCACCCATCTCTCATGATGATTAAGAGTACGACATTGTTGAACTAGATGCCCGAGGTAGCCTTTATATGGATTGTCATTAGTTAGCAATTGAACACAAGTAAGGTTGTCTATACGAACGTCAAGGTACTTAAGCTGTCGATTCCAAGCCATTTCGAGCCCCTTCTTTAGTGCAATCAACTTGGCCTGAAAAGCAATGCAAACACCAAGATGGCAGTAAAAGTAACCAAGGCTTGCTTATACCRTTATAATTTCGAAGAATACCACCCGCGCCTGCAAGCCTAGGGCATCCATGAGCTGCACCATCCGTATTTAGTGCAGCCCATTCACATGGAGGGGCTGTCCAACGTATGTAAACCTCTTGTTTTGTTCGTCTCACAACCTCAAGATGCTTATCTCTAGTTAACGCCAAATAAGCCTCATGTGATTTTTGTCAAATGAAAGACACCTTGTTATCAGGAATAGTTGCTCCTTGCCAAAAATGGCGGTGTTTTGCCATTTCCACACCCTCTATAGAGCAACTGGAAAGAGATAGGACCAGTTGGCAGAATCACGAGAAGGAACATGAGTCAGAGCAATCTTGTACGAGGATCATTGTCGCCGAAAAAGTTGCTTCTATGTTCATCAGGACATAGACTCCTATAAATGGCCAAGACAGCAGGGCAATCTCGTAATGCATGAAGCGATGTTTCTTCCTCGAGATGGTAGATATGACATTTTGGGTCATCATGACAAGCTCGCTTAACATGATTTACATTACATAGGATTTTATCATGGGAGCGAGACCAGCCACAGAAAATAATCTATTACGGTTTTGAGCCGTAGCAGACCAAATGAGGTGCCATAACGAATCAGGTTCGTCACTAACTTCGTTGCAAATAATTCGAATGGCTGACTTGATGGAGAAGGCCCYATTTGAAGTTCCGGTCTAGTAGAGAGAGTCGTGCATAGAATGATCTCCAACTAAGTCACAAGCCTGAATTCTTTGCAACACATGAAAGGGGAGAAACTCACCCAAGAAATCCCAATTCCATCCTCGACTGGCATCCCAAAGCTCAGCCACAAGGTCRTGAATGTGATTTTGTGGAACACCCTTAATTGCAACTTTCAAAAGTGGCTTGTCTAGGACCCACTTATGGAGCCAAAACTTAGTTGTAGCTCCATTCCCAAAAGCAGTTTCTGTACCAGTAGCTACGGTGGGAGCATTGAATTGGCAACAATTCCACGGCAAAGATTAGAGGCATTCGAATGGGATTTGAACATCTCCAAGTCATTGCGTCCTTGACAATATTTGTGTCTTAGTATATCTAGACCAAAGTGAATCAAGTTCATTTATTGTGCCGCATCCCATTTTTGATAAAAAAGCAACATTGGTTTGCTCATAGAGCGCAAACCAAGGCCTCCCGAATTTTTGGTCGAAGCATTGTCTCCCAAGCTACAATGCACTTTTTCTTGTCATACTATCTCCCCGAATAAATCCTCGCGTTTTTTTTATTGATTTCATCACAAACCTGCGAGAATTTGGGTTTGTCTGCATGGAATAGGTGACTTAGATTTGGAGAGATAGATGAGCTAGAGTATCTCTACCAGCCAAATTAAAGATAAAAACTTGGACTTCCACTCGCAAAGCTCGTTTATCAACCTTCTCAAGAAGGTTATTAAAAGTAGCCTTGGTTACGGATAGAGAGTTTTGAAATACTCTTTGTATCAAAACCCAATGTAGTATATTGGGGTATCGAACTCAAGGAACACGGGTTGTCGATTGGTTAGCTAAGGGTCTATTGGTTTTTTGATGCAATTTGCAACATAACTACACAACTATTACGAAATTGAAATCAAACAAATTAAAGCGAATCTAGAGATGCCGATACGAATATCCTATTCAATCAAGGATGCCTTGCCAAGCACGATACTAGGAAGTGGGAAACTCCTCTCCCTTTTCCTCTCATCGTCCCGTTAGGGGCCCCAAATTGAGAGATTGGGGATGATAAAGTAGTGTTTAGTATCCTCTAAGGCCTCCACAACACTTACCCCTAACCCACACCATACAAACAGAGCAATGGAAAAATCCTAACCACTCTAAATCCTTTCTCAAGGCCATCAATGTGTTTATGGCTTTTTAAGGTATGGCAAGAAATCAACAAACACTCATAGACAAAGCAATGAAGACCTCCAACACAAGGTTAACCTTGATCAAGGGCTAACCGTGTGCTCATAACTCTCTTAAAACCACCATTCCCCATCATAACAAGCTTAGGCAAGACACTAACCCGCCAATCTAGCTAGGAATATCCATCACACATACTCTAGAAAGGAACTACTCACACATTATGTGATTCAAAGCAATAAAACATGAAAAGAAGGCTAAACAAGAATTAAACATGATTTCAGAACCTAATTCCAACAATATAACAAGAAACTATACTATCACAACTAGCAAAACATCCAAGTATGAAGCAATTAATGCAGAGAACAAGTAACAAAGAGAAGGGTTGAAGAAGTATACCAAAAGCTTGAATTAAATGAGAATAATGATTGCAAGATTGCCAAACTCAAATAGAAATTAACATAAAACTAGTGTTTTTCTCTCTCCAAAAAGTGTATGAACAGTAGATATAATCCTCTAGCAATAAATGACTAAAGCTATATATACCAAGAGCCAAGGCCAAAAATTACAAAAAAAACCCGAGTTTCAAAACCGAGAATTTGGTCGCTCAGGCCATGAGCGGTCGCTCAAAGGACTCTGAGCGTCGCTCGTGGGTCGCTCGAAAACTTTGAGCGGCACGCACAGGAAGTTGGAGATCGCAGAGGTCGTCGAGGTTTGAGCGGCTCGCTCAAAAATGGCTGAGCGACCGCTTCAAATTCTGCTGTTGAGCTTGACTTTGGTGGCTTCCTCCTTCTGACTTGACGAGGTCGCTCAAGATCATGAGCGCGGTTGCTTCGAGGCTCTTTGAGCGGTCCTCAAGGGCCCTAAGGGTTTGGCTTTTCTCTTCTGTTGCTCGTTTCAAACCTTCCAACTCCTGTAGCGCCTTGCTCCTTTGCTTATAAAGCCCCCGAAATGCCTCCTAAGCTCCTCGATAAGGTCTTGGTACTACAAAATCTCATGAAGATGAGTCAAGTAGGTGCCAGACTCTAAAAAACGACTAAAATTGCATCTTTTCCACAGCAATTCATTCCAAATCACAAGTGGATGCAATGAGCTAAAATGGGTAAATTGCGAATGAAATCTCCAAAACTAAACTAAATTGGAGGAAATTGAGATCCAATAAGTGGCCACAAAGCATTATCAGTTAACTCAAATGAAGAGAGGGCATGCCTAGATAAAAGCCTAGATCTTATGTGGGGCTTATATTCAAGCTTGAGAAACCGAAAGCCTTAATTAGGAGGGGCATTTTTAGAGGAGTAAACTCGTGATTTTTAAAAGCTCACCTTCTCCCTCGAAGCTTCACAAACAACAGGAAAGAACACTTTGAATACTTTAGCTTGCTCCACTAAAGCCTTCACACATATACAATGTCGTCCGCGTGAAAACAAGTTAGATGATTATGAATTTATGAATAGAAAGGGATTTGTTTATATATAGTTCGCACTATGTGACATCAAAAGTAATTTTTGTAAAATCTCCGTTAACACATAATTGTGGAACGCTTTACAATAGACAACAAAAGCAATTTATAACGTTCTTGGCATGTTAGTGTATTAATCCATTGTTAGATGAATCTTTTTAAAACACAAAAAACGCTGGGTGTGTACAAATTTAAACAACAACAATTGTTTGTAGCAAACCCTAAATCGTTTGGTTGTTGTATTGTTCATGAGGTGTGATAAGTACATTAAATTAATATAATATATAAACATGAAATAGTTTTCAACTTATTATCAGCAAGGAGTATAAATTCACTCATCAATATGTATTGAATTCTATCACACCTAGTCGATTTAATGAATCTTACCACCTATAAATTCACGCCTTAAATCAATGGTAGTTAATTAACCCACATGACAATTCTTATCACCCCTCGAGGATATGTCGTATAAAAATAAAAAAGATTTGTCTGCATATGTAGTTTCTTTAATTGATCACAGCATTAATTCACATGTATAAATACTATCAACTAATCGTTTGTTTTCATGTAGGTCGATGCAGGTTTACAAGTACGATTTTCATGATATGCGTGGTTAATATTACTTGCAATTTAAGTTAGCTAGCTTAGGTAAGATGTTAATTGATTCATGTATAGAAAATCTCATTCCTGTCAATCCAAACACATAATTTTCTTCTGGTAGAGAGGACATGAGAATCTTATGATTTTGTTTAGACAGTTACATAAAATATAATCAATTCCAGTTCAACCTTATTGCCACAATTCGATAGAATTGAACATAACTAATGATTGATTTTCCTTCTTTTTAAAATAATTTTTTACATTTTTTAGATTTAAATATGCGGTATGTGCCCGGGCGATGCCTGAGTCGTAGTCAATATAAAAGTTGTTGTTATGGAGTACAACATTCTAACATTTCATAATTTTGTTATATTTGTGGATTATTTGTATAAATTTTTTAAGATAATTTGGTAAACGTGAGCATTATTCAAGAAAATGTCAAATTCAAGAAATAAATACACCGGTATGAAGATAGGAAAATTGTGCATACGTAAAATTTAAAAGTAAAAAAACAATCCAAACATTGAAGGGTTCATAATAAATGTGAATATTATAATCACTAATTAATAATTAGTTGATTGAGTTGAGTATGTCTTTGTCATAGGTGAAGATATTGTGTTCGGTTTTTACTACGTACAATTTTTTAAATAATATAGATTTAGGATTCTTTTGCCAATAACTACCCAATTTGGGACTTTTTTTAGAAAAACTACTCGCATTTCTTTTATAAAAAAAAACTACCATTTTCCCAAAACATTAGAATTACCTACCCAGTCTGGTTTTAGGTTGCCGGATACCTCCTCCGGTCAGTGGGCCCCCACTCTATGTGATTTTCTTTTCACTTTTCTCGGCTGTGAGGTCCAGTTGTCCCGTTCCCCGTCATTTTTAAGCACGATTTTCCTCATTTCTCACTATTTCACTTATCCATTCTTCTTTTTTCTCATTTCTTTTCAGTTTCTCTTGCTCATTTTTCCTTAGTAAATCTGTATTTAGATTACTTCTTTCTTTTTTTTTTTCCCCCCAAATTCAGTCAAGCAATTTCTTCTCCCAATTAGGTTAATTTAAATTCATTAATCAAAGTAAACCTTTAATGAAACCCGAACCACCACATTTTCCACACATCAATTATAATCCAAAGTAAACCTTTACCCACCTAAAATCAAGAGTGAAGAGCGTGCAGATGGTTGATTGAAACCATGAGTGGGTGCGGTGGTGGGTGTGGGTGGTGCTTAGTGGGATTGTGGGATTGAATTCGTGTTGGTTAGGTAGGTTTTCGTTCTTTTGTGAGTGTGGTGGTTTGTTTCGTGTGTGTGGTGGTTCAGTGGGTGGCAGTTGTATGTAGAGTGAGAGCGGTGGCGCGGTGTAGGTGCGTGCAAGGGATTGAACTGAGGTGGTGGAAAGGTGGTATGGGTTGGAGAAGGTGTATGGGGTGGTAGAGGGTGTGCGACGTGGTTTATGAGAGAGAAGACCAAGTTTGAGGAGAGAGGAGGAAAGCTTTGGAATTAGGAATGAAGTGAGAGGGTTTGAGCAGGAGTGAATGAGATAGACGAGGGAGTAGAAGATGATGTAATGTTTGTGGGTTAGAATATTAAAGAGGGAGTTGGTGGGTTTACTTCAGGGGTAGATAGGTAATTACGTAGGGTAGGCTGGGTTTTTCGAGGGAATTAAGGGACATGTGGGGTCCACTGACCGGAGGAGGTATTCCGACAACTTGAAACCAGGACTGGGTAGGTATTTCTAATGGTTTATGGGAAAGTGGGTAGTTTTTTTTAATAAAATGAAATGTGGGTAGTTTTTTTCTAAAAAAGTCTCAAATGTGGGTAGTTATTGACAAAAAATCCTAATAATTAAATAAATAATGCGCATATGTGTTCGATTATAATTGGTGCACGTGGTGACACTTGGCTCAATAATAAATGAGTGATACACATGGCATGTACATATTGCTCGGCACCTTTTTAATATAGATTTATAGATTTCATGTGAATGAGACACTAAAAGTCTAAAACGAACTACTCCGTATATAAATTACAATGGGGGTGAGGTGTTGAACTTGTGACATACTCCGTATTTTATACTCCCTCTGTTTTTATAAGATGCATAACAATTTGGTACAGTGTTTAAGAGTTGATTAAGTTAGATAAAATAGTTGACTAAGTTAGGTAAAAAAATAAATAGGTGAGTCAATTTTTTTTTGAAAAAGATAATTTTGAGTGAATAGATTGAGTAAAGTGATGAAAGTCTTCACCACCGGCGCTAGATAAGACCTTATCGAGTTACCCTACTCCGTGGCCGTATATATATGATACAAATAGAGTATGATATTAGTGGAAAACAAAAACTATAAGCAATGGCTAATAAGGACATTTATGTGATTGTTGTTGTGTGCGAAAGACTTGTTCCACATACTTCAACAAAAATCATACGAGCACTTCCGTTGGTATAAATTGATTTTTGGAAACTTTTGCTAAAAATTGGAGCAAATACTCCCTTCATCATTCAASAATTCAACCTTTCTTCTTTACCAACAAGTCGCAACATTAGCAATCAGTTGCATCCTTAAACTGTGTTACTCTCAATTTAAGCTTAAACTAATTATACCCTTTTTAAATCTTTGATCGAATTTCAGCTTACTCTTTTTAATTCGCGCCTTCTTTGTTTTTACCATATTGTTTATCATTGGTCTTCATCATCTATCATTGTCTTTGGAATACAATACACTTTCATCGATCTGGTCAACTGCAATCATCAAACTTCATACTTGTTTTGCCCTTTTCTGAATTTCAATTCTGGGAATTGGGTGAGTTTTTTTTCTCTTCCCYTTTTGCTTTGAACTTTGATTGAAAGAAGACTTCTTTTTCCCTCAATTCTTTTTACTGGAATGCATTGTTTGTTCTTCTTCAAATATCTGCTTTGAATTGATGTTTTATGTGGGAGTATAAATTGATAAAGTTGAAATTTTGTTACTTTTTGTGAAATTATGCATATGATACAAATTTTTTTTTTGGCCTTTTCTGCTCAAAACAAATCCCCCAGCAAGTTGTTTTTATTGATAGATTATTCATTATTGTTGTTCAATTTGTGAAAGGGGGTATCTTAAAGTTTTGTT
>SNQN01001831.1:47872-78905 GCA_008642245.1 Bassia scoparia
TAGCCTCCACGAGTACATTCAGACTCGTGTGGAAGTAGATATCGTCAAAGTATGTCTGGGCATTAGCACATCATACGACTGGTTGCTGAAACTCAAGGTGCCGAAAGGGATGACTCGACTCGTTATGATACGCTCTTACTCCGGCTATTACTCTCTTAATCAAGCTCCAAATGAGGGTAGCAGTTATGTCCAACTTACTTAAGACGAAGAGTTACTTTTGCCTTTGCTCAACATCCAATACTTAGTGCGGTCACTTTGAAGTTGCAGACAGCATATTCCTCGTGAGGATCTATGTATTCTTATAAGTCAATAAATACATAGAGCTAAATCAAACAAAACCTTATTAGAAGATATAATCTTTCAATTTGAAATAAAGTATGACAATAATCTTTGAGGTTAGGCTTGCTCTAGTTTGTTACAAACAAGATTATTCCAGTGTGCCTGAGATATGCGTTTGACTCGATGAGTTTGTAATTCTATCCCAAACTTCTGTTCTCGGACAACAAATCGTTCGATCCAAATCAAATAGACCACTACGTCACAGATGTTTATTGGTTACGTCTTAAACTTGAAAATCAAAATCTCAAGCATAAGTTCATACAGTGACCATTATCCTAGTGTAAGAAATTCAATATTCACCTTTGAAACGTCTAAAATTCGAGACCGCGACTAAAGCAACATCAAATATGTCGTCATGTGACAGGTCTTCGCAGGGGGCATTCGCAGGCACTCAAAATTTTATTTGTGCCACGTCACTTATATGTCCCCGATAAATAGAATGTCACAATCAGCGGGTCTTCGAAATAATTAAATGGTAAACGATAATTAATCTAGGCCACTTAATCAAATAATGTGTCTATTTAATTTAGGAGCCAAGTCTATCAATTTAATTTGGGCTTTTAGAGGTTTTTATGATCATGCACAGGCCCCAAATATTAGGTATCTTTCTTAACCGTAGCATCAGTATGTTTCTATAATAAGCTCTTCTTCTCATCGGAAAAAAAAGGAAGAAAAGAGATTACAAAGGAAGCTAAAAGCTCTCAAGATCCTCTAATACATTTTCCTCTGTAACAACGGTCAACTAAGCAGTTTCAAATCGTGCCGACTGATCAAAGATACCAAACACATTCGATGTGAGCCATTAACGTTTCGTTCAGCTTTCATTGCGAATAACACTCAATACAACAATGTAATTTAGTGGTGCACGTTTTGTCACGCTTAAATCTCACTCAACAACTGACACGACTACCGTGTCACCTTGCAGCAGCGGAAACGGAATCAGTCGGACCTAGTTTATTCTTCTCATACTAAACTTACTAGAAGATTGTATGATTCTTATATCAATAAAGTTATCCATTTGTTTATCACTCATTTTGGTCTTGTTTCTGTGAACTTAAATTGTGTTTACAAAATACATCAATCTCAAGATAAATAAGTAGTCAATAAGAACTAGTGACAATGAATACTAGGGCTAAGTGCATGGTAAAGCAACGCGTTGCAAACTTTGATATCAGAACAATTCAACTACAGAGATGCACGAAGACAATACACATTACATAATTAGAGACATTTCAATCAAACAATGTGAACTTGCTACAATAACAGCTATCGCTTATCTCAGATTTGCAATGTGAACTATAGATATCTTTTAACTTTGGCACGCATGCCTCATGACAACACAAATAGCATGCCTATCATTTTATGCATGCAGTACTACAGACAATGCGAAACTTTATTTCAAATTATGCATCGACGTATATTCTTTTGCAACATATAACAAACTCATACTAATGCAGAATACATATAAATCAAAACCACACCAATCTATTTTCAACCAACAATAAAAAGAAGTTCAAATGCATAGCTCTCTCCACAATGAACACCACAAGAACCCAAGCTCATCTTCAAACTCGATGAGTTAGATTGACTAAGTTATTGAGATAATGGAGGAAATGATTTTCTGATAATTGCAAAACAAAACACAGATATCGATAAACAAAACACCAAAAGTAGACGTGTAATTGAAGAAAAATCGTGAGAAGGTCACCAACTATGTACAGCGACTACTGTCGCTCCAAACCACCCACATATCCACAATCTATTTAGAAGGAATTTTAGCATGCGGCAAGAGTATTATCTTCGTATCCATGGAACGCGGTCACCTCATTATTTTATTTTCTTTAACAAAGACGCGATATTGCCTGGTAAATTTGCGGTTGATCGCCCTTCCAAAATGACGCTACGATTAGAATGTTAGACATAACCTGGTGTGCAACGTTGATGTAAGCGTAGTAGTACATTATGTATGCGGATATCTCAAACTGCAACCAATGCATTGAAAAGATTTACCGGAAGGGTATAAGCAATTTCGGTGCTCACGTATCTTAGAAGGCCCACTGTTGAAGTACTTACAACCACGTCTTCTGGATTTGACTCATGAAATGGTGAGGTTCCCAGGGATGATTGCAGTATCGATTTGCTCATTCGGGAATGGAAGAATTGTACGGTTGCATGGAAAGGTCAATATAGGGTAAGATGGATGACATCTTTATCCTTGAAGCGTTTGCCTCCCGAAGATTCTTAGTTTGGACATTTTTTTTTTTGTATAATCGACGGGTTCTGTGCAACGAATCTTAAATGTTTCTCCTATCGAAGCCCGCTTCGACAACGTTTGAGTTGGTCGCGGTACACACCGCTGAATTTTTTGTCAACGAGCATCCAGCTAATAAGATGTGCTACTACTACCGAATCAGGCATCTTCCACAGAATTAGGTTACATTTATCAAAGGAATCCCAACTCAACGACAAATCATCGATTGTTTGCGAATATATCAAGCCGAAGTCCTAGAAAAGATTGGAACGCCGTGCTTTGAGTCCTCCAAGCTAGTGTTCGATGCGATATTATAAATAAATCGCGCATTGCTTTGGATGAGGCAAATACTTTAGACATAATGATGGCTTGCATAATATGACAATATAGGATTGTGGAGAATGAGGACAATATCAAGGTGATCCGCACGATCCAACAGAATTTTTGAGAATCGCTATCGACGACGCCAGCGCCGGAGGCAAACAAGCTGGTTCTAGCACACGCTTTGAATACGGAATGAAGAAAGTTTAAGATCGAGTTGAACGTCATTCACAATGGACCAATATCTACGTAGAGAGAAATGAGGTTGTGATAAGTGCAAACTCGATTATCGTTGAAAAACGATTGGATTGAAAACCATTTTGAACGTTCATTGTCCGAAGATGTGATAATATGAAATAAATTCTCAATTGTCACTTTTCTACATATTAGATACACTTCGCTTAATAGGTTTTTTACTTTAATTTGAAAGAGATTTACCTATTTTTAAGACCTGTAAATTTCAAATATATTTGTTTTTACACATGTTAATAGGAATTGGTAAGTAATTTGTTAAATTTTATTTGCGATATTTAATTCGAAAATAATCAATATGTCCGAAAATATAAGAATTAGATTCGACAATTAATAAATTTAATCTGAGAATACAACCAATCGAAATTACAACTTAATCCGATTACTATTACGAACTAATCCGAAATTAAATCGATCAATTGAAATTATAATTAAATCCGAAAATTAACAATTAAACAATTAAATTTATCGCTATCTCTGAGTAAACTATAACCTCTAATCCAAATAATACTAATATAAAATACAATAATAAATAGGAAAAATGATGAGATGATTGAGAGAGAAAATTCGTTCGTTGGAGTTAGAAGTGTACAAAAGTAGGAAAAGAGAAATAGACCGAGAGAAAATGAAGTGAAAATCTTTTTGGTCATTGTTGTAGATGTAAGAAATGAAAGACATTTTCTTAGGAAGCAAAAAAAAAAATAAGTGAGAACAGTGGTAGACGAAAGAGGGATGAAGGAAGTAAAAAATCAGCATATGTAGGTGTCTAGAGGCATTATAAAGCCCTTGTGTGGAAGGACCACACTGACCCAGCCACAGGTGCACTGATATATAGTCCCACACTCCACAACCCAAACATCACCTATTTGATCTTGTTTTACAAACTTGTTTTGTCAAATTGCATCATTTCATATTTTTCATATCCAACTCACTAATGTTAACTGCTTAAAATTGTAAGCAAAAACAGTCGATGTCCAAACATGGCAGATTGGAATACAAAGCAAATTTCTTAATCTACCACTTGCCTTCTTATGAACAAGACTTGAAGAAATAAAGATTTCTAACATCACTATTTGGTCAGTTTGATTATTGGGGAACATGGTAATTGATAAAGTTCAACTAATTAATCCCAAATGTAATATTTTACACCATAACAACACCTTTTCACAATCCTTTCAAGTCCTCAACCCATAAATCAGCAAGGAAGAAAAAGAGAAGACCAATGTTTATATCGCGTCTTTGAATGATAACTGCAGCAGCGCATAGCTGAAGGCTATTGAACAGAGATGCGACGCAACTGTCTGCATACTTTACCGACTCATTTCCACTGTTGAAAGCCAATGCTATTGCACAATTCTCAATATGGAAAGTAATTGGGATTGTGAGTAGACGCACAAACATTTGAATGGCTAGCACAATGTTATTTGATGACGTATGATATCAGCAGTCTCTTGCGCTTTTTCAGAGATCAAAAATGTTTCTGAACTATTTTTGATGACCCATGCTATCCGACCAATGGAATCATGTATAACCGAGCTTTGATCACACTACTCTCACACCACTTTCGCTTTTATAACTGATCTTTTAAACGGTTCTTCTCTTCCTAACCTTGGGCCCCATACTCACTGAGCTCATTTAGAAGTGGTGTCGTGAATTCACGAATCTCTCTCATTTGGAGTAGACAGTGATCAGCTGTCACATTTTCCTTATTTATTTTGATCACGTTTTTAACTTATTCTGCGAGATCTCGTGTATTTATTCATTGAACTTATTGATTCCTTCCCATTGGTTCTACATGTTGATTTTACAGTAACTTCAGGTCTTTAACAATTGAAATCAGACAACAAAGTAGTTAGATGCTGAATATCACAACGCAGCCAAAATAATCTAGTGCACCAACGAGAATTGGACTAAATAAAGTATAGATTAAAATTTTGCAAACAATAAGTAATGAATCCCATCAGACATGATGAAGAGTTCTTACATAATCACTCGCCACCAGACAGAAAAGCAATCCCCAGGAACTTTGGCCAAGGTCAATGCACACTCTTAGCTAGAAAAGATCAGGTTGTGGTAACAGCTCTCTATAATTGTAGGGCGTTCATATCCGAACTTATGCAGGATCAACAGAAGCTTAGCGGACAATTATTCCGAAGAACGCAAACAAGTACCCCCGAAATCAGGTTCTCCCATTACTTCATAAAGTTTGCAGGAAACACATAAAGATAACAACAAGCAACAAGCCATCTGCACTGTTCAACATATTGTTAATACTTATAGAATATTAAGGGCATAGACTCTTTCTGCATAAATGCATTGGACAAGAACGTCAGTATCAAAGGTAACAACTAAGGGAAAGAAAGATTAGCCTTCAAATACAGACTACTAGGAAGACATAATACGATGGCGACGATATCGATGGGCCAATAATTTATATCTTTACACAATTAGTTAAAAATACAACAAGTCAAAATGGCATCATAAAAGAATGAAGCTAGAATAGCTGTGTAACATGCCGGATGGAACAACTCATCAAATTTTGATTACAATGCAGTTCATACAATCGCGTGTAAACTGTCTTTATGTATCTATCGCTGTGAAGTTGTGGCTTCTTGCAATTTTAATGTGGCTCTAGAAATTCTCTAGCAGGAAATCAACTAAAAATAATCCTTAGTTAAGTGGTACGGCAAAAGCAATGTTACACATGAAATTGCATAGTCAACAGTCCTGTTATTGTTAGGGTACGGAACAATGTGGATACGCATACATAAACTACAAACAATCAAGAATTCAAAGCCTAAATTACATAAGAGCGTCCATACTTGAATCAAAGATGTTCTCATGCAGTCAACAGTAAATCCGCCAGAGGATTACCCGAGCTCCCAAAGCAGGAAATAGATGAAAGTAGGGGGGAGGGTTGTGCGTACAAAGACAAGTAAAGCATTTGTCACAATCTCATAACAATAATCGCATAACAAACAAACCATTAATAAAATATGAATAATTAGTAATCTAGAGTGTCACGCGACTGATCGAATCTCTGCTAATCAAAGAGATGGAGAACAAGTAAACCAAAAATATGTTTCGAATATAAACAGTACCTCATATGCATATAATGAAGTTGGAGCTTGATGTATAATTGGCAAATGATGAGCTATGGGACTTTTAAACAGGCCAAGATCATACAGAATGGAAATAGCAAATCCCTGTCCACCACGTCAAAACACAATAGACTTAAATGCAGAAATTTGGCCAGAGGTTTAATTGCGCGACAGTTCATCCTTCGTGACTGTGTAAAATTGCACCAGCAATACAAAGCCCATGTCTGCGAAATTAAGGACCACTGCCATATAAGGGTACCTACAAACAGAAGATTACACAACTATAATGTGAAGAAAGAGATGGAGAAGTTAAAAACGCATGTAACATTAAATATCTCCCTATAGTCACATGTATACCTTCACCGTAACAACAATGGAACATTTCATTTAAAAACCTAGCTCAGCCAAAGAAAAGAAAGAAAAAAAAAATGTGTCCACTTTTTGGTTCTCCAACAGAAACAAGATAGCCAATAACAATCACTATATTACATAAAGCTATCAAGGGAATTCACATGATGGAGAAGAGGTGCTAACTAATAAAGACAATTTATAGTTATATCAAGAGATCCCACAAAAGTACTTGGAGAAGAGCTCGTAAATTCAGTCCCCAAACATACCGTATATTAGAGATCTTGGCAAAAGATTTTGAGAAGGGCTATAACTCTCTTTTATTTTTTGAAAAGGAAAAGAAGTAGAACTAGCTACTGTCAAGGATGGATTAACCTAACCATCCTTGTGATGATAGGGCTAGAAGCTAGAACTCTTCAAAAGAGCAACATGCAAAGGTGTGTCGATATGCTGAAATCATCAAAATAAAATAAAATAAAATAAATAAAAAAGAAGAAAGAGGCCCTTAATACAGGGTAGAAAAATCGGCTAAACCTGTTTGCTTACTTTGCCCACACATTATGTCAAATAGGAGGTAGAAAAGGCAAATCTAGTTACATCAAGCACAATCAATCACATTTATAAAGAGTCAGGTAATTGTGATATTCAATTAATGACTCATACTTTAGGCCAATCCATTAATCACCATACCATGGCTAACTCTGGTGAATAGTGTTCCCATTACGAGATACTCAACTAGCAGTAAAGTTGAAACTCTACATGCATATTAATAACCTCAGTGAGCTGAAACAACACCCCTCATTCCTAAGCTACAAATTTTATAGATCAAAAGGATTCTAGTATTCACCCAAAGCCAGCAAATTGACACCTCTAAGCAAATGTTAGCCAATCAAATTAGCAACACAAGAAAAGAAAGATGTATTCATTCTCGGTTAAAAAAATAATCTCCTGGTCAATAACATGACATGTAACCAGTAACAGAAGAATTGAACCCCAAGGAAAATAAACGACTAAAATAAGTTTTTACATCAAAAAATGTAGCATGCTACTTGAGGTCTTAAGAAGATACTTTAGTAGGAAATAAACATTATATGAACAACATGGATCTACTGGAGTAGGTCAATATAAATCCGAACTCTTGAGTACATAACAAAAAGAGAAAGAATAACACACTTTTTTTGTCACATGAGATATTCCGTAATCAATTATCAGATTCTTACCACAAGTCAATTTGAAGTCACCATCACAAATATCGTAGGCTTCCAGAATAACAGCTATCAAAGCAGTTGAGCTTTAATAATCATCTGCAACAGAAGATTAAGTTTAGGCACATCTTGACAAGAGCAAGCAAGGTAGTAAGCACATTAAGGAAGTTTCAGACATACAATACTGAACAATTCCAATCTTGATTAATTGGTACACCACTGACCAAGTCTCCATGGATTGAAGAAAATTCATAGGAAAGTGATGCTTACAACTCCTTTCTGAACCATGCTTAAAGAAAGGCAACTTTGAAGAAGCACGCCTTCCTTTCCATGAATGCAACAGTCTCTCTCGCACCTTTAACGAGTATAGTACTTTAGAGTTTAACAAAACCAAACATGCATAGCATTAAGCATAACTTAGGCTTGAGCTTTCACCTATTAATTAAGTTTTGCATAAATTAAGAGGGGGGCTCTCAAATCAATTTATTAGATGAGGTTTAGAAGATTACAGAAGTTTAGACAGATGAATTTTCAAGGAAAAGAACAATCAATAAATACTCAGCCAGTTTAATGAAACAATGGAGATTCTGGACACTGCTAGCAAGAATGTCAAGAATAGCTCTAACTTAAGAGTTAAGACCTTTTATATTTTTGGTTGTAACTCAGAACAACGATACTTAATTATTTACTTGCATGAGAAAATCATACACAAAAATCAAGAAGCAAATGCAGATACATATTAGGTTTAAATAAATAATTTCTTACGGGAGACAAAGAATTATTGTAAGCAAAAACAACAAACTGATATGTTTCTTTACGGAAAATGGCCACAAGGAAGCGTTTGGCAAAGCTAAAGAACTATTGTAGGCCAAAGAAAATCAACCCAGAGGCTTTAAAAAAGAATATATGGAGTTTGCCATAAAGAGAGCTCAACTTGTCAGAAACATCATTTGGTAGCATGGGACCTATATTTGTAACCTCCAACTCCCAAGCTAAGTCTTAGAGTAATCTAGTTAGCTTACAAATTTAATTTTTTCTGTCCTTTTTCCTTTGTATTTAATGCATTAGATTAAGTTGACAATTTGAGTTGCAACTTTCATTGTTCGTGCATCTTTGATAAGCATATTGTCTCGATCTTTTTCTTTTTAATGTGAATCGAATTGTTAAGTATCAAATTCATTTAATTTTGAGTGTAAACATAATTAGTCTGATTTTAATTCAAGTGCGAGGGACTAGTTTTTGCAAATTAAATTCTGAATATAAGTTGTGATGGCGAGTTCAAGTGTCATTAGAGAGGGTATACAGAATTGCTCTAGTTATTTGTCAGCGCTTTTGCTGAAAACTTTGGCTCCTGTTCAGCTTCTAAAGCTGAGTTCAAGCAGTAATACAGGGTTAGAGTTAGCGAAGGAGTAACGGGTAACTAACTCGAAATGCAGCTGGATAATCAACTTTGAACGAAAGTTTGACGTCCATTGCTACAGATAAGAGTTTGGAGAGAGAGTTTTGAAAGAGAGGTTTGAGCTAATTTAGAGTTTGACCAGTAAAAACTCTAAATGAGGTGTTTGTAAAAGAAGAGTTTGAAGAGAGTTTTTGGACACAAAACACTCAAATGAAAAGCTAGAAATGAGGCTTTGGATAGGATAATGACTAATTTGTCCGTCGTAATGTATAAATAGTTTCTTAAAAAGAAAGTCATTACCCTTAAATAAATACCTGTCATTTTACAAATAAAAAATAAAAATTAAAAACTCTAACTATCGCTAAGTGTTACCAAACTGTTTACACAACAACTATTCAAATCAATTGTCAAACCTATTAACAAAAAAGTTAAACTTCTAACAGTAACCCAAATTTATTTGTCAACAAGCCATGGTTTGCCAAAAGGTCCGCAACTAAGCTTGAAATGGCGCGTAGTGTCTAATGATGCTTCTTGATAGGATCTTAAACAATGATGTATGATAGTAAAGGTGTTGTTTGGCCTCTTCTAGATTCTAAAAGCTATTACGTTTCTTGGTACTTTCCCCTCATTAACACCAAAAAAGTGTCATTAGGTCTCCAAAAAAATCAGTCACCAATCCAAGGGAAAAAAACTACTCAATTGTCCACAACGATTTGACATAAGTAGAAAAAAATGTCATCGTTGCGAGAATTATTTTACGGAGGGATGTAATTATTTTTTTTTAAAAAAGGTCATTTTTTGCAATGCAATGTCTTGTTCATGCAAGATACGCAACTGATTTATTTGAATTTCAAACTAGGAATCGTCCAGTTCAATGAGCCACTAGGGAATTAATTGGCATGTTACAAGAAGCTAATGCAAAGGAAATGAATAACTTGGACATTTAAGGTACAATGCGATGTCACATATATAAGAGAGCATTTTTGATAATTGTGCATGGGTATAATGCAATAGCTATAGTCGTTTATGTGCTCCAAACTATCTAATCTGATTAAATTCATGGGTTTTAAAACCAGAAATATTTCCTTTGAGCTTAATTAGAATAAAACAAATGAACTTCATTAATGTAGCAACCTCCAAGTTTGCCATTTAAAGAACAATATCCTAAGCTACTACCTTTATAAAAATGCATCTTATTGTATAATTTAGGAATGTATTTGACCTAATCATTGTACTAATTATTCTAGGAAGGTTACTGTATATAAAATAACATGCTTTGGCTGAATGAATGAAAGAATAGACTCAATGATTATAATTTAACTAATTGTTTAGTGGCACGCCAAACGTTATTGGTCCTTGGATTTGGGACTTTTGTCCTTTGCTAATTTGACTACCATTTTAGTTGAGTTTGTGTCCTAAGAACCCAATTAAACTCTTTGTGGGTGTCTTTACATGAGTTTATTTGGTTTAAAGCTATAACTCTATCACAATTTGGAAAATCCCATTGTATTTTCTAGTGTTGTTGCAAAAAATGCAAACAATAACTAGGGTTAGAGCAATATTGAAATCCAACGGAAAGCATAATTGCAAAATTCTTGAGGTGTATTCTAAACCGTATTCCACAGTAGTAAAAAAATGTCTTACTATAACGATAAATTTTGTTTCCCAGGTTTACAAGTCAAAAACATATCGCACAGTGAATAAGAGAATCACAATTTACAAAAAAAAAAAAAAAAAAAAAAAAAAAAAAAAAAACAAACAAAAAAAACAAAACAAAACTTCAAATGGTACTTCTATATGATACTAAGGTTTAAAAAATGTCAGCTAAACAAATTTAAAACTAGATGCTCACACATACACTTAAACACTAAATACACAACTCTGCAGAAGTATCATTATTAACACATTGGTTACAGAGAAACAAACAAGAGTTTCAAATCAAGAAAAAAGGTAACAATAAGCTACCAGAAACAAATATAGACAGAGACAATAAGTGACAGTAGAGCAAACATGTCAGGAAGCCACACTGAAAGAAACAGAACTATAAAGAACAATGGTCAAAAGAATAGACAAAATTTGATTATTTTTTTAAAAAAAAAACCTTACTTAAAAAAATAAAATAAAAACTTACAAAAGTATTCCTAGGAAACTTACCAAACAGCTACAAGATATCTGCCAACAGCAATACATTGCAAAAGATCATAGCAATCACGCAATATCTCAATGTCGACACTTATTGATGGCTTCACCAATGAACAAACTGCGTGAACAGACGTAGAATATTATTGTCAAAAGCAATCATGGTATAGAAGCTTAAAGAGATTACCAGTAAATTCGAGGCAATTTGTCATATTATTTGAGCACAACAGAAAATGGAACCACTAGTACGCTTAATTTAGTACATAAAGTTACAAGAAAATCTAACGCTTGATGCGAGTTAAAAATCCTTTGGACACATTCCTTTATTTAAAAGTTCCCAAAAATGTTGAAAGTGTGCCTTCACTCGAACAAAGAAACTTAAAAGGCTGGGCAGTCTGAAAATTTGAACATTGTTGATTATAAATCAAACTGATTCTATCCACCAGGCCTATTCATCTCGGCCAAAACCAAAACATTAATAATACAATCTCAATTGCATTGCCAAGATGCGATAACATACTTTCTGCGCACTTCCCTGGCGTAATATCTCTTCTCACAAAAGTAAAACTCTCCTTGTTTCTACCACAACAAAAGTGACAGAATTTTTAAACTTCATAAAGATCATTCAAAGGAAATGTGACAACAAACAGGCCCATTCTTAGCCTCGAGTTAAATTGAGAAAAATGAAGTGATATTCCAAACAGAAATTTCGCAAATTGAAGTCATAGATATCCAAAATTATTTATAGTGATAAATCACCTGGTACATAACTCTAGTCACATATAAAGAAACATCTTCTAAGTTTCGAAGTGTTTCAGTTAATTTGCGTTAAAGCGTACTAAATAGATGCTGCTTAGTGTACCGTCTGTGAAATCAGAAAGACTGACCAAAAGGAGCTTCACTCGAGTCACAGCTGGAGATTACTGGCAACATTTTTGAGGACCACATAAAAATTTACAAGTTATATGAGAACGACACGCTGACCACTAATATCCATATCGAATCAATAATGAATAATCACTCTGAAGAACCATTAAGAAATGACTCACACATTCAGTTTTAAGAGCGCAATTTTTTATTATTTGTTTCCGGATGCAATCATAAATGAAAGATATATCATCCAATCAGTTTTGGAATTTCATTCAAAACACAACGCTCAAATAAACATAAGCATAATACTAAATAAGAGATAGGGATCAAATATACACCTCTGGATTATTATAAGCAGAAAGGTGCTCGAAAAGAAGATAAGGAGAGACATAGGTCCAAAATCACACAGACAGCCGGCGATAATAACAGCCCATGGTAGGCCAACGAGTAGAGCTGGGTTCTGATGCCCAGGAGACCGAATCTACAATTTTGACTGCATGAGGGACTCGAGAATCAAAAATTCACTGAGACTTGCAGCTTATCCTCCACATATCTTTTTTCCAGACTATAGTAGCATAATGATCAGCACCCATACCACGCGAAATGACCAACTACATCTCGCTCCTCCAAGGTGAAAAACTACGAGCCAATTCAGCCACTAGTCAAAAACAACACTAACACCATGAATTACCCCCATCAATATCAATCAACAAAATTCAAAATCCCCAATTCCATTCAACATTTCTTGTCAAACAATTGATGTAAAACCATAAACCAAATTTTCCCGATGATTTCTCAGCTAAGAATTCTGGGTAATGTCATGGTGTTATGTGTTTTTGACTAGTGAATTGGTTATATACTTGGGCAGGGGCAACTCCTTATGGGTGCTGATCATTATGCTACTATAGTCTGAAACTATTGGAGATAAGCTGCAAGTCAGTGATTCTGATGAGAACCATCAGTCAATTGATTCTGCAATACGACCCCAGTTACACTGCCCCTACATGGGCTGTTATTATCGCCGGCGCCTGTGTGATTTTGACCCTATGTCTCTCCTTATACCTTCTTTTCGAGCACCTTTCTGCTTATAAGAATCCAGAGGTGGCTATATTGATCCCTTCTCTTATTAGTTTATGCCTTATGTTTATCTTTGAGCGTGGTTTTGAATGAAATTCCAACTGATGGAATGTATATCTTCATTTATGATTTTGCATCCAGGAACAAAAGTTTCTGATTGGAGTCATCTTAATGGTTCCATGTTATTCCATTGAATCGGTAAGGTTCAGCTGTCGTTGTTATTGTARTGATATAATTGCAGATTACTTGATCATGCAGCCATTTAGTCAGTCTTTCTATTCAAGAGGTCCATGCAGCTATTTAGTCAGCTTTAACGCAATTAACGGAAAACTAGAACCATGTTTCTTATGTCCTAGTTATGACAAGATCACTATAAATATATAACTATCATCCCATTTCAATTTGGAATGTTCTCATATACAAAGTTGAAATTTAACGGATGGGCCTTTTGTGTCACATCTTCCTTTTGAATGATCTTTATGAAGTTTACTTTACTGAAACTTATTAGTAGCACACTTTACATTTTGACTTTTAAGGACTGTCTACGGGCTTTACTGACACTTATTTTTGAACTTTCAATTAGCGCATTTTTCCATTTTTGTGCTCAAAATATGAACATTTGCCTCGATTATACTGGTAATCTCTTTAAGCTTCTATACCATGATTGCTTTGACAATAATATTCTACGTCTGTTCAGCAGTTTGTTTCATTGGTGAAGCCATCAATAAGTGTCGACATTGAGATATTGCGTGATTGCTATGATACTTTTGCAATGTATTGCTTTGGCAGATATCTTGTAGCATGTTTGGGTAAGTTTCCTAGAAATACTTTGTTGTAAGTTTTTATTTTTATTTTTTTAAGTAAGTTTTTTTTTAAAAAAAAAATAATCAAATTTTGCTCTATTCTTTGACCATTGTTCTTTATAGTCTGTTTCTTTCAGTGTGGCTTCCCTTGAATGTTTGCTCTACTGTCAATTATTGCTCTGTCTATATTTGTTGCTTCTGGTAGCTTATTGTTACCTTTGTTCTTGATTTGAAACTCTTGTTTGTTTCTCTGTAACCAATTGTGTTAATAATTGATACTTCTGCAGAGTTTGTGAATTTAGTGTTAAGTGTAGTGTGGAGCATCTAGTTTAAATTTGTTTAGCTGACATTTTTTAAACTTTGTATCATTAAGAGAAGTACATTGAAGTTTTTTTTGTTTTTTTTTTTTTTTTTTTTTTTTTTTTTTTTGTAAATTGTGATTCTCTTTCCTTGTGCCATGATAGTTTTGACTTGTAAACCTGGGAACAAATTTATCGTTATAGTAAGACATCTTTTTTACTACTGTGGAATACGGTTTAAGTACAGTGTCAAAGAATTTTTGACAATTAATGCTTTCCCGTTGGATGTTCAATATTGCTCTAACCCCTAGGTTATTGTTGCATTTTTGCAACAACACTAGAAAATACAATGGGAATTTTCCAAATTGTGATAGAGTATAGCTTAAACCAAATAAACTCAATGGTAAAGACACACCACAAAGAGTTTAATTTGGGTTCTTAAGGACACAAACTCAACTAAAATGGTAGTCAAATTAGCAAAGGACAAAAGTCCCAAATCCAAGGACTCAATAACGTTTGGCATGCAACTAAACAAATTAAGTTCAAATTATAATCATTGAAGTCTATCTTTCGTTCATTCAGCCAAAGCCATGTATAATTTTATATACAGTACATGAGAGGCCCCTAAATCTTCTAGCTTGCCATTATTGATTAAACTATAAAACTTTCCTAGAATAATTAGTACAATGATTAGGTCCAAATACATTCCTAAATTATACAAATAAGATGCATTTTTATAAAGGTAGCTTAGCTTAGGATATTGTTTCTTTAAATGCGCAAACTTGGACGGTTGGCTACATTAATGAAGTTATTTGTTTTATTCTARTTAAGCTCAAAGGAATATTTTCTGGTTTTAAACCCATGAATTTAATCAGATTAGATATGTTGGAGCAAGCATAAACGACTATAGCTATTGCATTATACCCATGCACAAATTATCAAAAATGCTCTCTTAATATGTGACATCGGCATTGTACCTTAAATGTCCAAGTTTATTCATCTTTTCCTTTGCATTCAGCTTCATCCTTGTAACATCCCAATTAATTCCCTATAGTGGCTCATTGAACTGGACTGATTCCTAGTTTGAAATTCAAATAAATCAGTTGCGTACTCTTGCATGAACCGAGACACGTTTGCATTGCAAGAATTTGAACTTTTTTTTTAAAAAAAAAAATTACTCCCTCCGTAAAATAATTCTCGCAACAATTTGACATTTTTTTCTACTTTATGTCAAATCGTTGTGACAATTGAGTAGTTTTTTTCCCTTGGATTGGTGACTGATTTTTTGGAGACTCTAATGACACTTTTTTTCGGTGTTAATGAGGGGAAAGCTACCAAGAAACGTAATAAGCTTATTAGAATCTAGAAGAGGCCAAACAACATCCTTTACATCATTACATCATTGTTTAAGATCCTATCAAGAGCATCATAGACACTACGTGCCATTTCAAGCTTAGTTGCGGACCCTTTTTGGCAAATACCATGGCCTTGTTTGACAAATAAAATTTAGGGTTTACCTGTTAGAGTTTTAACTTTTTTGTTTAATAGGTTTGACAATTGATTTGAATAGTTGTTTGTGTAAACATGTTTGGTAACACTTAGCCGATAAGTTAGAGTTTTTAATTTTTAATTTTTACTTTTGTAAAATGACAGGTACATTTATTTAAGGGTAATGACTTTCTTTTAAAGAAACTATTTATACATTACGACGGACAAATTAGTCATTATTCCTCTATCCAAAAAGCTCCATTTACTAGCCTATTCATTTTGAGTGTTTTGGTCCAAAAACTCTCTTCAAAACTCTCTTTTACCAAACACCTCATTTAGAGTTTTTTACTGGTCAAAACTCTAAATTAGCTCAAACCTCTCTTTCAAAACTCTCTCTACCAAATACCCTCTTATCTGTAGCAATGGACAAGTCAAACTTTCCGTTCAAAGCTTGATTATCCAGCTGCATTTCGAGTTTAGTTACCCRTTACTCCTTCGCTAACTCTAACCCCTGTATTACTGCCTTGAACTCAGCTTTAGAAGCTGAACAGGAGCCAAAGTTTTCAGCAAAAGCCGTGACAAATAACCTAGAGCAATTCTGTATAACCCTCTCTAATGACACTTGAACTCGCCAGTCACAACTTATAATTCAGAATTTAAATTTGCAAAAACTTAGTCACTCGCACTTGAATTAAATCAGACCTAATTATGTTTAAACACTCAAAATTAAAACTGAATTTGATACTTAACAAATTCGATTCACATTAAAAAGAAAAGAATCGAGACTCAAATGCCCTTATCAAAGAATGCACGAACAATGAAAGTTGCAACTCAAATTGTCCAACTTACATCTAATGCATTCAACTACAAAGAAAAAGGACAGAAAAATTAAATTTGTAAGCTAAACTAAGTTACTCTAAGACTTAGCTTGGGAGTTGGGAGGTTTACAACAATTATGGTCCCATGCCTACCAAATGATGTTTCTGACAAGTTGAGCTCTCTTTAATGGCAACTCCAATAATATTCTTTTTTAAAAGCCTACTGGGTTGATTTTCTTTGGCCTACAATAGTTCTTTAGCTTATGCCAAACGCTTCCTGTGGACCATTTCYGTAAAGAAACATATCAGTTTGTTGTTTTGCTCTACAATAATTCTTTGTACTCCCGTAAGAAATTAATTTATTTAAACCTAATATGTATCTGCATGCTTTCTTGAATTTTGTGTATGATCTTTCTCATGCAAGTAAATTAATTAAGTATCGTGTTCTGAGTTACTAACCACAAAATATAAAGGTCTTAACTCTTAAGTTAGAGCTATTCTTGACATTCTTGCTAAGCAGGTTGCCAGAATCTCCATTTGTTTCATTAAAACTGGCTGAGTATTTATTGATTGTTCTTTTTCCTTGAAAATTCATCTGTCTAAAACTTACTGTAAWCTTCTAAACCTCATCTAATAAATTGATCTTGAGCAGCCCCCCTCTTAATTTATGCAAAACTTATTAATAGGTGAAAGMTCAAGCCTAAGTTATGCTTAATGCTATGCATGTCTTTGGTTTTGTAAACTCTAAAGTACTATACTCGTTTAAAGGTGGCGAAGAGAGGACTGTTGCATTCATGGAAAGGGAAGGGCGTGCTTCTTCAAAGTTGCCTTTCTTAGAGCATGGTTCAGAAAAGGGAGTTGTAAAGCATCACTTTCCTATGAATCTTTTCTTCAATCCATGGAGACTTGGTCAGTGGTTGTACCAATTAATCAAGATTGGAATTGTTCAGTATGTATGTCTGAAACTTCTCTAATGTTTTGCTTACTACCTGCTTGCTCTGTGTCAAGATGTGCTAAAMTTAATCTCTGTTGCAGATGATTATTAAAGCGTCAACTGCTTTGATAGCTGTAATTCTGGAAGCCTACGATGTATATTGTGATGGTGACTTCAAATTGACTTGTGGGTAAGGAATCTGATAATTGATTACGGAATATCTCATGTGACAAAAAAGTGTGTATTCTTTTCTCTTTTTTGTATGTACTCAAGAGTTCTGGATTTATATTGAACCTACTCCAGTAGATCCATGTTGTTCATATAACTGTTTAATTTCCTACTAAAGTATCTTCTTAAGACCTCAAGTAGCATGCTACATTTTTTGATGTAAAAAACTTATTTTAGTCGTTTATWTTTCCTTGTGGGTTCAATTCTTCTGTACTGGCTTACATGTCATGTTATTGACCAGGAGATTATTTTTTTAACGACGAGAATGAATACATCTTKCTTTTCTTGTGTAGCTAATTTGATTGGCTAACATTTGCTTAGAGGTGTCAATTTGCTGGCTTTTGGGTGGAATACTAGAATCCTGTTGATCCTATAAAATTTGTAGCTTAGGATGAGGGGTGTTGTTTCAGCTGCACTGAGGTTAATATATGCATGTAGAGTTTGCAACTTGTAACTGCTAGTTTGAGTATCTACATGTAATGGGAACACTATTCACCAGAGTTAGCCATGGTTATGGTGATTAATGGATTTGGCCTAAAAGTATGAGTCATTAATTGAATATCACAATTACCATGACTCTTTATCAAATGTGCATTGATTGTGCTTGATGTTAATCTAGATTTGCCTTTTTCTACCCTCCTATTTGACATAATGTGTGGGCAAAGTAAGGCAAACAGGTTTAGCCGATTTTTCTACCCTGTATTAAGGGGCTCTTTCTTTCTTTTTTATTTTATTTTATTTTATTTTATTTTGATGATTTTCCAGCATGATCGACACACCTTTTGCATCGTTTGCTCTTTTGAAGAGGAGTTCTAGCTTCTAGCSCTATCATCCACAAGGATGAGTTAGGTTAATCCTATCCTTGACAGTAGCCTAGTTTCTACTTTCTTTTCCTTTTCAAAAAATAAAAGAGGAGTTATAGCCCTCTCAAAATCTTTTGCCAAGATCTCTAATATACGTATGTTGGGAGACTGAATTTACGAGCTTCTTCTCCAAGTATCTTTTGTGGGATCTCTGATATAACTTAYAAATTGTCTTTATTAGTTAGCACCCTCTTCTCCATCATGTGTATTCCCTTGATAAGCTTTATGTAATATGTGATTGTTATTGGCTATCTTGTTTCTGTTGGAGAACCCAAAAGAAAGTGGACACATTTTTTTTTTCCTTTCTTTTCTGAGCTGAGCTAGGTTTTTAAATGAAATGTTCCATTGTTGTTACGGTGAAGGTTAACATGTGACTATAGGGAAGTATATTTAATGTTGACATGCCGTTTTTTAACTTCTCCATCTCTTTCTTCACATTATAGTTGTGTAATCTTCTGTTTGTAGGTACCCTTATATGGCAGTGGTCCTTAATTTCAGTCAGACATGGGCTTTGTATTGCCTGGTGCAATTTTACACAGTCACGAAGGATGAACTGTCGCGCATTAAACCTCTGGCCAAATTTCTGACATTTAAGTCTATTGTGTTTCTGACGTGGTGGCAAGGGATTGCTATTTCCATTCTGTATGATCTTGGCCTGTTTAAAAGTCCCATAGCTCAATCATTGCAATTTAAATCAAGCGTCCAGGACTTCATTATATGCATAGAGGTACTTGTTGTATAATTCGAAACATATTTTTGGTTTTACTATGTTCTCCATCTCTTTATTAGCAGAGATTCTATCAGTCCCTRACACTCTAGATTTACTAATGATTCATATTTTTTAATGGTTTGTGTTTATGCGATTATATGTTATGAGATGTGACAAATGTTTACTTTGTCTTTTACCACAACCCTCCCCCCAACCCTCTTCATCTATCTAGGCTTGGGAGCTGCGGGTAATCCCTCTGGCGGAAATTTTACTGATGATTGCATGGAACATCTTTGATTCAAGTAGCTGACCTCTCTTATGAGATTTAGGCTTTGAATTCTTGATTGTTTGTGTTTATGTGAGTATGCCACATTGTTCCGTACCACTAACAATAAAGGACTRTTGACTATGCCATTTCATGTAACATTGCTTTGCCRTACCACTAACTAAAGGATTATTTTTAGGTGAGCTCCTGCTAGAGAATTTTCTAGAGCCATAAAATTGCAAGAAGGCACAACTTCACGATAGATACAATAAAGGACAGTTTACTACGCCATTTCATGAACTGCATTGTAATCCAAATTTGATAGTTGTTTCCATCTGGCATGTTTACACAGCTATTCTAGCTTCATTCTTTTATATGCCCATGTTTGACTYGTGTATTTTTAACTAATTGTGTAAACATATGAAATTTTTGGGCACATGGATCAGACCGCCATCTTTATTCTATCCTCAGTAGTCGGTATTGAAGGCTAATCTTTCTTTTTACCCTGAGTGTGTTCACCCTTTGATATGGAGTGTTCTTGTCCAATGCATTTATGCAGAAAGGTTATGCCCTATATGCTATTAAGTATAACAATATGTTGAACCAGTGCAGATGGCTGTTGCTTCCGTTGTTCATCTTTATGTGTTTCCTGCAAAACCTTATGAAGTAATGGGAGACCTATTTTCGGGGACTGTTGCTGTTCTCGGAGATTATGTCTCAGCTGACTGTCCTGTTGATCCTGATGAAGTTMGGGATAGTGAACGCCCTACAATAGAGCGTGTTCCACAACCTGATCTYTCTACTAAGAGTGGCATGACCCTTGGCCAAAGTGTCCGGGATGTCTTTCTTGGTGGCGGTGGATATGTAAGAACTCTTCATCATGTCTGATGGGATTATTACTATGTTTGCAAATCTTTAATCTTATTTTTATTTGTCCAATTTCGTTGGTGCACTGAATATTTTGGCTGGCTTGTGCATATCAGCATCTAACTACTTGTTTGTCTGATTCAGATTGTTAAAGACCTGAAGTTCACTGTAAATCAAACTGTAGAACCAATGGAGAAGGGAATCAATAAGTTCAATGAAAAAATACAYGAGATCTCGCAGAATATTAAAAAACGTGACAAAGATAAAAGAAAAACTAAGGATGACAGCTGCATCACRTCACCTCCAAAGAGAGAGATTCGTGGAATCGACGACCCACTTCTAAATGGTAGCATCAGTGATAGTGGRGCCTCAAGGGTTAGGAAGCAGAAGAACCGTAAAAGATCAGGTTATAAAAGCGAAAGTGGTGGTGAGAGTAGTAGTGATCAAAGCTCCGGTGGATACATGATCCATGGTCGTAGATGGGTCATCAAAGAATAGTTCAGAAACATTTTTGATCTCTGAAGAAAGCGCAAGAGACTGCTGAGTATCATAGTCATCAATAAACATTGTGCTAGCCATTCAAAGGTTTGTGCGTCACCACAAATCTCCCAATTTTCCATATTGAGAATTGTGCAATAGATTGGCTTTCAACATGGGAAATGAGTCTAAAGTATATGCATGACAGTTTTGCGTCGCATCCTGTCTCAATAGCCTTCAGCTATGCGCTGCTGCAGTTATCATTCAAAGACCGATATAAAATTGGCTTCTCTTTTCTTCTCCTTGCTGATTATGGGTTGGGGGGACTTGAAAGGGATGTGAAAAGTGTTGTATAGTGTAACATATTACATTTGGGATTAATAGTTGGAACTTTTCAATTACAGTTCCCCAATAATCAAACTGACCAAATATGTGATGTTAGAAATCTTTATTTCTTCAGTCTTGTTCATAAGAAGGCAAGGGTAGCATTAATGAAATTTGGCTGTATTTCCGAATCTTGCCATGTTGGACAATCGACTGTTTTTGCTACAATTTAAGTTAACATAGTGAGGTTGGATGAAAATATGAAATGATGCCAATTTGACACAAACAAGGTTTGTAAAACAAGATTAAATAGGTGATGTTGGGGTTGGGTGGGAGYGTGGGACTATTATACATGCACCTGGTGGCTGGTGTCATGTGGTCCTTCGCAGACACAAGGGTTTTATAAGCCTTTTAGAGCACCTACAATGCTGATTTTTTTTACTTCCTTCATCCCCCTCTCTCTATTACTTTCTCACTCATCTTTTTTCTTCCTAAGAAAATTTCCTTCATTTTCGTTACAACAATGATCCAAAAAATCACTTCATTCCTCTCTCTTTTACTTTTTAATTCTACCCTACAACACTTTTTCTCTCATCCAACTCATCATTTTCCTTTTATTTATTGTATTTTAATGTATTTTTAATTGGATTAGAGGTTATAATTGCTCAAGATTAGCGATAAATTTAATTTGTTTAACTGTTAATTTTCGAATTAATTTATAATTGTCGGATTAATTCTTAATTTTAGATTAGTTGTTAATTTTCGAATTAGTTGTTAGTTCTGGATTAATTGATTAATGTCGGACTAATTTATATTTTCGGAATAATTGATTATTTCGAATTAACATATCGCAATAAAAAATTTAACAAATTTACTCGACCAATTCCTTATTAACATTGTAAAAACAAATACATTGAAATTTAAAAGCTCAAAATTGGAAAAAACCTTTCAAATGAAAGGTTAAACCTATAGGCAAAATTTAATCCTAGAAAATTGACAATTAAATTTATTTCATGGATTATCACGTCTTCCATGAACGTTCCAAATGTGTTCAAACAAATCGTTTTTCAACCGATAATGAGTTTGCCTATCATGAACCTCATTTCTCCTAGCTAGATATTGGTCCATGTCGAATGGACGTTCAATTCGATAAGTGAAACTTTCTTCATCCTCTTCAACAGGTGCACTAGAACCGGCTTCTGCTTGCCTCCGCCTCTGCCTTGAGCGTTGCTCGATACGATCTTCAACAAATTCTGTTGGATTTGCATAACCACGATATGTGTCCCTTTCATCCTTCACAATCATATTGTGCATAATTATGCAAGCGATCATTATGTTACTAAGTATTACCTCATCCTAAGCAAGCGATAGTTTTTTAATGATCGCAAACCTAGTTTGGAGGACTCCAAATGTACGTTCCACATATTTTCTGACTGTGGCTTAATGTTCGGCAAACAATCGATGTTTGTCAGTGTGAGGCACTGTGATTCCTTGAATAAATGCAGCCCAATCTGGGTAGATGCCGTCGGCGAGGTAGTAGCACATCTTATAGCGGTGTCCGTTGACAAAAAAATCAGCAGGTGGTGCGCGGCTACTCATAACGTCGTCGAAAATCGGGATTCGATAGAGAACATTTAAGTCATTGCACGACCCCGGTATACCAAAAAAAGCATGCCAAATTCAAAAATCTTGGGAGGCAACCGCTTCAAGGATAATAGATGTCATCCCACTTCTACCCTGATATTGAGCTTTCCATGTAGCCGGATAATTCTTCCATTTCCAATGCATGCAATCGATACTGCCAATCATCCCTGGAAACCCACGTTCAGAGTTAATATGCAGAAGACGTTGTAAGTCTTCAACGGTGGGCCTTCTAAGATACTAAGCACCAAATTTGCTTATGACCCCTTTCGTAAATCTTTTCAAGCATTGGTTTGCAGTTGAGGCACCGATACGTAAGTACTCATCCGTACAATCAGTTGCAACACCGTATGCTAACATTTTAATCGCAGCGGTGCATTTTTGTAAGGGTGACAACCCTAATTTACCTACATCATCGCGTCTTTGTTGAAAGAAATTATCAGATGAGGTGACCGCGTCCATGATACGAAGAAATATCTCTTGCCTCATGCAAAAAATCTCCTTCTAAATAGATTGGGTGGATATGTGGGGTTTGGAGCGAAGTAGTCGTTGTATAATAGTTGGTGACCTTCTTCACGATTTCTTTCAATTACACGTCTACGTTGTGGTGGTTTGTTTATCGCGTTGTGTTGGTTTGTGAAGTAGTCATAAATCATTTCCTCCATGATTTCATAACCGAAGTCATCTAACTCATCCGAGTTTGAAGACGAGCTTGGGGTTCTTGTGGAGTTCATTGTGCAAGAGGCTATTTTGGAATTCTTTTTTGTTGGTTTAATATTTAGGTGTTGCGTTTGATTATGATGTATTGCAAAGTATGAAGTTTGTCTTGTATATGTTGCAAAAGAAATATACGTACATGCATAATTTGAAGTAAGTTTGCATTGTCTTGTAGTACATGCATGCATAAAAATGACTAGGCATGCTATTGTGTTGTCATTGTCAAATAAGGCATGCATGCAAAGTTAAAAGACCATCCATAGTTCACATGTTAATCTGAGATAAGGCAATACTGAATTATTGTACAAGTTCACATGTTTGATTGAAATGTCTCAATTATGTAATGTATTGTCTTGTCATCTGTACTGAATTTTTGAATCAATGTTTACAGCGTTGCTTTACCATGCACCTACCCTAGTCATGAAATTTTCATGCAATTGTCACTATCTTATCTATCTTTATTGAATTATTGTCCAAAATAATTATTGTATTGTAGTGTTTCACATGCATGCTGAATTATTGTATTGTTTCACATGCATGTTGTACTGAGCCATTGGTGGTATTTTCTTGTCCATCAAAGTGATCAATTATTGTTGTATAAATTTTGATTAAATTTATTAAACGTAGGGAATTTGATTCATTAAATTTGTTAACACAATTGATACATTAAAGCAATGATTAACTTATTAGAACTACGAATGCAGCCTGAAATAGGAAAAACCCTTTCAAGTAAAAGGTAAAAACCTACAGGCAAAATATAATCTTAAGCTGAGTGCTCGGAGTTTGTTCACCGAGATTAACGATGAACGAAGGGGGGTTCGATAGCAACATTTGGGTGTAGGATTGGTACTCTTCAAATGAGTTAAATGTAGGTGGATTTTGGGAATTTTCTTGGTTGTAAGGATAATTACTCATTTTTTTGCTAGTTTATAGACAAAGTAAAATGAATTTTGGAAGTCTTTTGAAGTGAAGTTTGAAAATTTTTTCAAGTGAAGTTTGGAATGTTTTTGCGGTGACTGGTGAGCAAAGGCTGAGGACTACTAAATATATCGAATTTTTTTGGAATTTTTTTCATAATTTTTAAATAATTTTAACAAATTTTTAAATAATTACATAAATAAGAAAATAATTGTTAAGAGGGAGAAATGTAAAAGTGTATCAATATATAGGAAAATAGGTTTCTATTTATAGATCTCGAAAAGTTATGAATTTTGGTAATTTTTTTTTTATATTGATGAAATTGTGAAAATAAAAACAAGTTTTATTGATTTTAAGCCCACTGCAGGCACCCGTGTCACGACCCTATTAGGCCGCGTCATCTCTTTTTTTGCCTGATTTCGCAGCAAAACGCGGCGTTTTGCTTCCCCCTTTCCCATGCGACTTCGTTTCATCCCAACAAAGGCAAAAAAAATTAATTTCCCATGCACAGCTGGCGTGGGACCCAAAGCTTGCTCCGTCTTCAATCTTGTCTTCAAACAACGAGAAGTATTTTCTTCCTAAGATCTATTCAATCACCCAATATTTCACCATTGCAACAAATGACTCAAAATATCTCCTTGAGACATGATTTTTTGAGTCAGCATTACAAGTGCTCTTATTAGACAATTTTTTGGGCTTCATATTTTTTCTTTATGCTTTGTTGTATGTTCTCTTATTTTTGGTTAATACACCTTGTGTATGTGTATCGTCTCTTCATAATATTAATATCAAAATGTTTACTAAAGAAGTTTTACGGAGTACATTGATCTTTCTTTATAGTTTAAAACGATTTTTGATGATCCCAAGCAATACACAATTTCTAATTGTAACAATTGCTTCGAGGAAAAACGAACCAATTTATAGATTGTTTAGGTTAGACCTGATCATGGGYCGGGCCGGGCTCAGGCCGGGCCCATGGCAAAAAATGAGCCCTAAATTTCGGGCCGGGCTGGGCCTTAAAGCGGGCCTGAACCTGCTGTCCAAAGCCCTCCCTAACGGACTTTTCGGGCCTGATTTCGGGCTATTCGGGCTTGTCCTTTATAATTGCCTAATTGCTCCAATAACATGTTATACCACTATTGAAAAGTTGTTAAGTACACTAACTACATCAATAAAGTGATAAACCCAAAGTACAAAGTTCTAACAACCTCAATAAAAGTCTACAAAGTACAAACATTAAATTACAATAGAAGTTTACAAACACCAAATTTAATTCTAATCAATAATTTCACAATCATCTTTCTCCACTTCGTCGTCTATTTCATCTTCATCTTCATCTTCATCATCTTGAACATCAAAGAACCGTTCATACTGAAGGCGAGAGGTTGAAGAGACGGAGCAGCTCTAACGTCCATTGCTAGTTGTCATGAATGCCTCCTTTTTTTTTTTTGCCTTTGCTTACAAGCAGGACAACAACTGCGGACATCGGCATATGGTGGGCAATCGTGTAAGTAAAGCAACTAAAACGCGGCTCGGGGCGTTTGCTGGACTGAATCAGGGAAGAAAAGAGATGGTCTTGACCCCAAAGGCATAGCAGAGATGACACACCGCGACCCAGGAGCAGGTCAATGACACGCGTCCCTTGCAGTGGGCTAAAATCAGATAATACTTGTTTTTATTTCACAATTTCGTCAATATAAAAAAAATAATAACTTCCAAATTATAACTTTTCGAGATCTATAAGTAATCATCATGTTTGCCTAAATATTGATTAACACCTTTTACATTTTCCCTCTTAAAATTATTTTTTCTTTTATTTGTAATTATTGTAAATTTGTTAAATTATTTAAAAAATTTCTAAAAAAATAAAAAAAATGTAATAGTATTTAGTATTCCTCAGCCTTTGCGTTCACCGACAAAAACTTCCAAACTTCACTTGAAAAAATTTCAAACTTCACTTCAAAAACCTTCAACTTCCAAAATTCATTTTCTTTGTCTATAAATATAGCAAAAAAATGAGTTAATTATCCTTATACCAAGAATTCCAAAAATCCACCTACATTTAACTCATTTGAAGAGTACCAATCCTACACCCAAATGTTCTGCTATCGACCCCCTTCGTTCACGCTTAATCTCGGTGAACAATCTCCGAGCACTCAGGCTTAAGATTATATTTTGCCTTAGGTTTTACCTTTACTTGAAAGGAGTTTTCTATCCTGCATTCGTCAGCTAAGTTTTGTTCAACAAATTTTAATGAATCAAACATACACGTTTAATAAATTAATCAAAATTTATACAACAATAATTGATCACTTTGATGGACAAGAAATACCACCAATGGCTCAGTAACAACACATTTGCAT
This sequence comes from Bassia scoparia, assembly GCA_008642245.1. Taxonomy (NCBI): domain Eukaryota; kingdom Viridiplantae; phylum Streptophyta; class Magnoliopsida; order Caryophyllales; family Amaranthaceae; genus Bassia; species Bassia scoparia. The sequence goes on from SNQN01001831.1 coordinate 74,889, forward strand.
GTGAAACAATACAATCAATTCGTATGCTGTGAAACACTAAACAATAATATTATTTTGGACAATTGTTAAGCACGTAATTTAGCCAGTCAACTATCCACCAGATAAAGATGTCAATCGGGTCCTTGAAATAGATATAATGGTAAAATAATTTAATCTACGCGCCCATTATCAATTGTTCCTATTTTAATTTAGGGGCAAATCTTTATTCATCTATATTTGGGCTTTGAGATCAGAGGCTATTGATATAATTGAGCCCAAATATAGGTTCGTCACTTTCTTAAACTAGCATCGTATGTGTCTATAAAATAGGAGCTTTCTTCTCATTTAGAGAAAAAAAGGGAAGAAAAAGATACAAGAAGCTTAAAGCTACTCAACAATTCCTTACTACAATTTTCTCTCTGTAACGGTCAAGCCAAGCATTTCAAATCTCAGTGCCGACTGATCAGCATGATTAGCAAACACATTCACGTGAGGCCATTCAACTTCGTACACCTTCTCAAGTTATCGATACATACACTAACTACCCAAAGATTAAGTTAGGGTGACTCTTGTGTCTACTAAGACTTAACTTCACAATACGTCGAATAGGACCTACTCTCAGAAACGTCTACGTTCACCTTGCAGCAATGCCCGGAACGTTCGAATCAGTGGACTTAGTTTAATTTTCCATATAACTTGTATCAGAGATGTAATCCATCTTTATATCATAAAGTATCATTTTTACAACCATCTTTTGGTCCTGTTTTCTCTGTGGACTTAAAATTTGTGTTTAGCAAATTTTGGCACGCTCAGTGGGGCAGCATCATTCTACCATTCATAATCTCAACGTTCCAGCAAATTCACTCGATCAATCAACCAACATAAGATACTTTCAAGGAATGTTTCCAGTCCTACCAACCTAAAAAAGAAATGCCAGAGCATGGGAAGCGATCTCAACAGTGAATGACCTGGTCACATTCGTAACTAGAGGTATAAGAAGAAGGTATTCTCAACGAGGCCTCCGGCGAACATAGCTTGGAGGCCGCATCCTCAAAACCAAATACCACAAGCAAGGGATGGTTGGCGAGCATCCCCGCCCAAGGGTCCTTGTTGAGTACTTCTCAAGTCATATGTATCTACCGCCGTGTTCGCTCAATACAGTAGTCTAACGATACAGCGTCCTGACTCTCTTTCTCCAAGAGGGGTGGACTCACAAAGTTGAACATCCGTGCGATCAACAAAAAACTTGTTGGGAAAGAAATGACCTTGAAAGCAACACTGGTTCTTCTCCTGTCGACATTTAGATTACTCACGTCACATATTTACGCATTAAGTTTTTCCGGTCAAACCAGAATCACTATAGCCAAAAAAAGGCGTTATCTTTCACGCGCGGCTAACATTCATGAAACTCTAGAATGATGTAGGCACTGTCATGGTCCCACGTAAGCCAAGACCCACTCGCCAAGAATCCAAGATAGTTTAGAAATTAATCGCATAGGGTTGGAACTAACCTAACGATTCACAGACAACTAAGAGACGGGCATAGACAAGCACGACCGGCATACGGAAGATCAAAGTTATAAACCAAACCGCATCTTGCGATAGTAGCGATTAAACAAAAAATTACTTGGAAAAGGTTCCATCATTTCTTTATACGTGGATAGATGGAGGAGAAGGGAAGCGATTTAAGTGAAGTCGTCTGTAATCAACAGGCATAATCCAACGCACAAACAAGGAATGATGGTGCACCAGTTCCATACCTTCATGATTACAGATAAGGCATTAGTCAACTGCAAGGAAATGATAACAAACCTATCAAAAATCCCGATGCGAGGGGAGACCCCTTCTTTCCGTGTTAGACTATGTAGGTGATAATGGTGAAGCCTATAATAGCAGGGGACCAAACCAATGTAAGATTGCAATGATCTTGAGGGAATCGCGACGAAACTAGACTAATGACTATCAGTTCAGCTTCATTTGACATGAACCTCTCACCCAAAATGTTCAAACCTAGTCCTTGACTCGCAATGGGAAATGATATGTCCGGAAAGCATTCAAACATTCAAGGCATTGTCAATAGCCACAAGACGGTGCGATAAATTCAACAACCTCTCTAACTTCCGTTTTAGAAGCAGCCGGTACAGATCTAATGTACAGGTGCTGCTTGTGGACAACAAGCGAGGGAATCTGCTTGGCCAAATTCGAGTTTTTTTGTGTCAGGCTACTATCAAAAGCATTGCTGTAGTTGGATTGCGATTACAACGACGATGTCTCCGCAAAATCAGTCAGATTGCCTTCAGAGTCAATCAAAGTAGTTTGGCAGCAATATAGGAGCATAAGCTAGCATTCTATCACTAATGTGGGATACAAAGTTGATCATCTAGGATAAGTACACATTAGGCGTACTCCGTGGAAAGCTGTCAATAGATGGAAAATTGACTAACACAAACAATGGAAAAAGATGAGCCCTGTCATCGATTGATGATACAATCGATGGCCCGCATTGTTTTCGCTAAACGAAGAGCCTTAGAATGGCAGGATCGTCCTATCTGAACGCTCTGCCAGTTTGAAATGTGCATTTAATCGCGGAATGAGGGATGGGAGTTACGGAGTGAGCATCATTGCCACATATTTCTGGGAGATATATTAACACAGATAAGGTGGCTGGTTCACAAGAGTTAGCATCACGTGCCCATGGGCGTACATGGAGCTGAATGACCCTTGCCTTTGCAATACCGTCGCACGCAGCAGGGTTCCATCTGAACATAAGCAAAAGAGAAAAAGGAGTTAAGGAAGGTAGAAAATTTTCACGAATTGTGTTTCTATGTGTTGAAATCAAAGCAAATAGTACACGCCTTCAAGGCTCCAGTGTTAAGATTTCTGCCAAAGGCACTTCCGGGAGACCGAAAAGATAAGACGCGCCTTCCGGAGCAAAAGGGGTTTATTTTTAAACTTGCGATGAGATTGTTGTTCTCGGCCTACAATTAAGGAGGATGCTACAAGCAAAAAATACCCCTCCCAGATTCTGACTTGTCCCTGGAATGTTAAGAGCGATTTGCTCGAGAAGAAATAATCGAGCTCACCAGAATCTTAAACGTACTGCGGGAAAGCAATCGGTTAAGATCGGATGACGTCTGAAAGGACCGGATTACTCGTAGGGGTGGGTTAGTACGCCTAATATAAGATCACCACCTATTATAGTTGAAGTGCATAGACTCTCAAAGGAGAAGATTCATGCAAATTAGCAAGAGATATGGGAGAATTCTGTTAAGATTACAGACGAAGCGGCAGAGGTCAACATACTAACAGACCGTCGTCACACTAACCTTGTGCCAGTCCTCACCAATGTAATCATCTTTGCAATGTTGGTCCGTCTGGGGCCAGCCGGCAGGTCTCGCGCAGCCCTAATAGGATTTCAAACGTGGAGTGGCCACTCAGGAGAATCACAATCAGTTAGGGACCTTTTCCACCTCATTTTAGTCGGGCTTGTTTCCAATCTCCAGCCAAATGGATGCATGGAGAAGCGTGTGTACTATTGGTCACACCAGAAGAAGGCCATAAGAATGAAAGTAGGCCGCTACACTGAGTCACCACCGCAGTTTACAAACACGACTCACGCGAGGAAGTTGTCAAGAGGAATGGGGAATCAGAAACATTTTGAAAGCAAGAACAATCCAGGTTCGATATAAGGAAAAAACAAGCTCTCTCAACCTATTCACGTGTTTCCGTACCTGGGAAGAGAAGCGAAGGCGGAGGGGAATGCCTATAGCTTTTTGGAGGACGGCTTTCTTCCCTAAAACGATCTTTTTTTTTTTTTTGAGGTTTTCAGTGAATACAATACACTTGTAGCACCGACCACAATGAGAATCAGGAAGAAGGGCTGTAAATGGGAAAAAGCCTTGAACCATAGGCACGATCGCGCTCGACAGGGATTCAAGAATTTTTCGCAACTATTAGATACAATTTCCATCTTCGAATTGGGATGGCGGATGATGGGCCGCTCCGGTAGCTTCCAGAGAGATGCGATATGCTCTACAC